>JAUTWP010218425.1:0-15428 GCA_033042655.1 Cyathermia naticoides | reverse complement strand
CATGTTTTTATATACACTTTCCATAATTATAATCCTTGAAAGGAATTAAAACAACTGAAATAATATGGTTCTAGTCCTTTTAAGGATTCAATTCCCTTATGTTTTCCTTAATTGTTCATTTATAACTAAAATCCAATGGTGGCTAAATAATTAGGCTTTTTGTGGGTGACCACAACAATCACCTAATTCTTAAGTACTATTGTTTATTAGTAAAATTTTGTAAAAGGCATTTTAAGTTTTGAAAATGCGAAAACCCAGAAATTGCCCTTTGCCCATCCTTTTCCAAAGCGAGGCATGCATGGGTAACATAAACACTGACTGAACACTGTCACAAGTGTTATCTTGATCTGGTTTAACATCATGCCGGATTTCAGCCTGGTATAGAAAAATATTTCAAATATGCAAGAACTAGGAGCAAGTCTACTGTTGAATTAGCTGAAGTCTTATCATCAGCAGTACATTTAATGTTGAAAAAGTGTTCAAATGTCACTACAAATATATTTAACTTTAGAATAATAAAAAATGGCATCACACAATTTTTTTTTATCATAGAATATTGCAACTTTAATTTATGTTTTCATTTATAAATATATTTAATTATATATTGTTACAATAATAAAATGGGAAATTGAAAACGGTTTGAAAAATATGCAAAACATTAAAGACTATAATGATAATATTCAAATATTTACTTTAAAAATAATATTTGATGTATACTATTTAAGCTAAAATTTATTTGAACTACACATGTATTTGTTTTATTTAAAATAGTTTACCTGTCCTTTTTTTCTTGAACCTACAGTATAAATGGAAATAAAAGGTTTTGCTTGTATGTCATCATATTCAGCCATAATTTTATAAAACAGCAACTCTTTGACAAAAACAATGAGTTCAGATTAGCAATACATGGTTCACAAATACAAATGATCTAAATCTTGAGCAGTAAAAGGTGAACATGGTAACAAATGCAAAGATTACATTATAATTTATTTACAAAAATATCAACAATGGCTATAATATACATGAATGAACAAAAACATTTCCAACATATTCACATTTAAATTTTAATACCTTATAAATATTCCTTTTAAACATCTATTTTAAGTCTCATGCTAACTTTGTAGCATAATGATTATGGCATGAAGCACTGATGTTGAATGATCTATTTAAAAACAAAAATCGCTTCTAATCATTATACATCCAAAATATTTACCATTTATCAAATCTTGATTTTTTTTCATACTTTCATAATTGAAGTGGCCGAGTGGTTAAGCTACCGGACTTAAGGCTGGTAGGTACCGAGATTGAATCTGTCAGTTGAGGCATGGGGATTTTTTTTACCTCGGTATCGACTCCAACCCAAATTGAGTGCTCCACAAGGCTCAATGGGTAGCCGTAGGTGTTTCCACTTGCACCGAACAATGGTTCCAAAACTGATTTAACAAAGGGCATGGTAGGTGCTATCCAGTCTATGGGAAAGTGCATATAAAATATCCCTTGCTGCTTATGGAATAAGGTAGTGGGTTTCCTCTCTTCTACAAACATTAAAATAACTGAACAAATAAAAATAAAATTTGCTATTTTGCTAGGTTCAATACTGTATAACATTACAACCAGAAAATGTTATACATAGCCCAATTTCTCCCCCCCCCCGATAATTAAAAAAGGGTTAATTATAAAAATAAAGAAAATAGTGGTTGCCCATTTCCATTGCCAACTTGTAGAATATAAAACATGAATAAATTGGGTGGCCCTACAGAGCTGTCCATATCTTAAAATTTTTTAGTTGCCTGCCAGGCCCACCAAAAAAAATAACTTGCCCGAAAATGAAAGCAGTTTAAATCCAATTTTTATGTACAAAATCCATCATAATTTATTTTTCCTAGTTAAATTTGAAAATAAGAGTAAATTGCATCTATAATCCACACTTGTAAAACAGCTATAGGCTATGGCATACACAAGCAAACTACTGCTCTAGTATAGAACAGAATATCTCAGATGGTGGAATGATAGCCAAGGATTAATCTAGCTCTAAAAATCAGGGTCCCTTGTTCATAAAATTGGGAAAACATTTGTCACTAAAAATTGAAAATTGGGAAACTTTCTAATGAATTTTGGGAAGTTGGTGTCAAATGAAAGAATTTTTGAAGGGGAATGGAGCCAGTGATGGTATTGTAGATTATTCCCTGACAGCTATAATGAAAGAAGGATATTAGAAACATATTTTGTATGGCACTTTAATGTTAGCTACAACCAAAATTTACTGTATTTTTAACTGATAATAATATATTTATTATGTAATTACATTTGTATATGTAATAATGTTAAAAATAAAATAGTTACGGTAAGTATGTATCTAATGACTAGACAACAAAATCACAGTCAGCTTTAGATTATTAATAATTGATATACAGTGGAACTTAACAATTACAAATAGAAGACTTTTATTTAATAAGTAAACTGATAAATGTATGTATTGTTCACCCATTGTTACACCCAGTGCTCCATCACAAATGGTATACATTCTCCTGTCTGTTGGAAAAAAAAGAAGAAGTTTGTTTTATTTAATGACACCACTGGAGCACATTGATTTTTATCTTATCATCGGCTATTGGACGTCATTCATAAACATTTGGTAATTCTGATACATTTGTTTTAGAGAAAACGTGCTGCCGCCACATAGGCTACTCTTTCTGATAAGCAGCAAGGGATCATTTATATGCACTTTCCCACACACATGACAGCACATATGACAGACTTTGATGAACCAGTTGTGGACCACTGGTTAGAATGGAAAATAACCCAAACTGCAGATGGGTGAACTGCTATTGTAAAGAACACCTCATCAAAGGATAGTGTTTGTGATGGCAGGTGTGGAATGATTGATTTTGATATCCAAGATTTCAAGCACCAATAACAACATAAGAATATTAAGACATTTGCTACATTTCCCATTTGTTATTATTTGGCCTAATTTAGTCATAAATGCATTTACTATTTTAGTCCAACCTGTTTTAAGCAGTCACACAAGTAGTAAAAAAGATGCCCTTTTAAGACAGAAAACTGCTTAATACAGGTAATAATGTCCTTAATTAGCTGATTTGGGCGACTATTTAAGACAGGTTGCTGTAATCAAATGTACATGTACAATCAAAGCGTTGGTTGCTCACTAATTTAAACAGTAAATAATTACATAATCTATAAGTATAAACACTTTGAAACCAGACTGAGTTGCCACTAAGCTAAGTATAAAAAAATAGTTATTTAAAAAAACAAATACTCCTTTACCACAATAACAGATTGGTTACTAATAATTAAAAAAAAAAAAAAAAATCGAAATTACAATTTATATAATGTAATTTTTCCAAAGAATGTAGATGCATATAATTATATATTAAGATTCACAAGTTAAAAATAACATTTACAAAAGCACACAATTTATAATTTATATACAGTAGTATAAACAGTACTAATATTAAATTAGAAAAAATAAACAGCAATTTATAGTACAAATTTAAAGTACACAAAATCTTGTTAATTACTGACTGCTATTATGAATATATATATGAACAAAATTAGAAAATGAATATAATTACAGCATGTTAATCATATATATATATATATATGCAAACATACAAATAACAACTGAAGAGGCAGATTAAAAAAAGAAATGGTATTAGATGAAGCATATTTAAAGTGGCAGTGTCTGTTTTAAAAATTTTTTTATCTATTTAGAATATATTTTGTACGTTTGATTACAACCACGCTCCATTCTTTTGCTGTAACAATCTGCTGTACCGTAATTAGGTTATGCGAAAAGCACTATAACTCTGCATTTGGCAGCCTGCCATTTGCCACAATTGCTGAGTCATAGTGCATTTTGCATGACCTAATTAAGATACAGGAGATTATTATGGCAGAAGAATAGAGCATGGTGGACATCAATCAAACTTACAAGATATATTCTAAATGGTTAAATATTAAAAAGAAAACAGACACTACCACTTTAAGAGTTACCATATATTTTTAATGTGCTTACATCAATTTATAAAATTGTTCATGAATTGGGCACAGCTTCTGAAATTGCCAGCAATTGTGTGCAAGACAGGGACATTCTCACGGCATGCAGACAAATATGTACATTCTCATTCCACAAGAAACATAACATCTGAAATTGCAATGTCTAACCATAATGACTTATGACATGTTTACGTACTGATGGAATTTAACATGAGACTAGCAAAATCTATTTTGGAATCACTCTTACATTAGGACAGAAAAAAAAGTGTTTTGCAGGGCACAATACTTCACGTGAACTGTTGTTCTGTTCTGTTCGCAAAATTAAATTCATGCGAACAGTCATTAGGTTACGTGGTGACCTGTATGGTTCTGTTAAAACTTGATAACTTTATTGTCATAGGATGGAAGTGTTCACGAAAAGATGTTTGAAACTGTTTTATTAAAACACTGTTTTTGTATTTTGTTTCATCTTTATGTTATAGAAGTTTTAGCTAAAATTTCAGGTAACCGATTAGTTAACCCATTGGTTACACAAACATCATTCATGTAACCGAACGCTACATCCCGCTAGGAAAAGAATAGTTTTAGGTGAATAGAAAATCATTTCCTTATTTGATATTTATATACACACACTGATCAAAATAATTGCATATTTAGCCATCATGAATGCATAAAACACACAAATACGCAGCTTATCTGGAGCACTGTATAAATTATTGCTTAGTTAGCCCAGTAAGTGTTGGCAATTTAGTTTCTGTAAATTTTAACTCACTGAATAGAATGTCAGTGGCCAGTTATCCCATGTTAATTCCATGAACTGAATGATGTAAAACTACTCAGTTTTTAATACATCAATTTAAAAATTAAAGCCAGCCATTGCCACTGGTTTTGTATAAAACTTGTAGGCAAGGTGCTATGCAGGTGGTATTTTTTGGCTACTGGTAAAATAACTCTTTTATCATGTTTGAACATTGCACAAGTTACGTTTTAACAATTTGCTGTAGGTTGAATCAAAATTGCCATCAATGAGTCTTTAACCCACGGCCAAAACATTTCAAAATTGTTAAATTTGAGCACTGTACACATATATTAATTTGTTTCAATGAAGGATTGGCTAGATTTATTTTATAAACAGAAAAATAATGTGCATGTTTAGACATTAAAAATGACGATCTCATAATCATTATTCAAAATTTAATTATAGATTGTTTTACCTATTTATTTATCAAAATAAAAATGGTGAAAATAAAAACTAAAAGAAAAGAAAAAACAAAAAGAAAAAAGAAAAACCAGCACCATTAAATAAATCAGATTGCTGTAAGTTTTATAGACACAATGAAAATTGTTCTTATTGGATAAATAAAATAAAAGTACAATAACAAATAAGCATAAATAAACCTACCCAAAACATAATTACTAGTAACATTAAGGAAAACACATCAGGTGTTTTGTCCTTAATTTATATGTACACAGAAAATCACTTGAATAAAGATCTGATAAACGAATGTCATCAACTTATGGTTAAAGATGAAGACAGACATTTCAAACATCAATAGAAAAATAAATTAAAATTATTAAATAGAAATAATAAAAAGTAAATTAAAATTAAAGTATACTGTGATAGAAATAATATGTTCAAAACAAACAAAATATTTTGGACATGTGGAAAACCCAAACTAAAATATACTGGCCTAAATTACAGTAAAATTAACTACAATGAAAACTGATGACTATTAAAAAGAAAAGTTTCAGAATGACAATTTTAACTTCCAAGACATTTAATGAAGCAAATGGTTTCAAATTGTTTACAAATTCAAACTATAAGCCAAATAATTAACTAAAGTGACTGGTTTAAGAATTACAATTCATAACATAAGATAAGGCAAACATTTAAATTAAGTTTGTTTGTCCTTACCCGATAGCCCCACAAAAATTGTCCCCGTCTCAAAATCTTTATTTTTACCTCTTTTCTAGAATTCTTTTTGATTTAACCAATTTCAATTTCTAAATCGTTTAGCTAAATAAAGAAGAAATTTTTCATTTAACTGACATTACCAATAAGTCTAGTTATTTTTTGAGAATCCCGATGCTTTTTTTTCAAAAATAAATGAAAATGATAAAAACGGACTGAAATGTAAATAATTAATGAAAAGAGAAAAACAAAAAAAATCCAAAATGTGCTAAATGTCAAACACAACAGAACTGCTCTTATTTTTGTGGAGAAAAAGATACAAATAATTACACGCAAGACTAAAAACATTACTTTATAAGATTAATAATTAAAATAAATGTTATTCAAAGGAAAACTCAAACTACCCTCCAAAGAAGAAACTGCTAATCCACATTGAAATAGTGAAACATTTTACACACACTTCAAATATAAAATTTTGATTTTCCCTCTAATCAAATTATTTTAAATGTTAAAATATAGTTGATCAAAGAATATAGTATTTTTTAAATTTAAAAAGCACTTGCAACACTTCACAAATGTGAATATCACAAAAAGAATAAACAAAAATAAACCCCAATTTATAAAGCATACAAAAATACTGATAACTAAGAAAAAATATAAATATTTGTACAAATTAAAAAAGAAGTAGCTTATATTCTGTAATTTTTTTTTAAAGATGAATAATATTTACATAATATAATTCACATCAAGAATAACATTTAAACTGGCAGGACATTTCCTAGAAACATTTAATAAAAAAGAAAAACAGGTACTAGTAATTCGGATAGAAAATGGCACTGTCAATTTTATCCTATAAAATAAAGTTCTGCTTCGTTATGAACTGATCAATATTTTAAATATATTCAGTACAAATTAAACATGCAAGGCATTATTTAGTGTAAAACAAATAATTTTCAGTTTATAGTATTAATACTCGTATGTCAGCTTCAGGATTGATGCAGTATTTCTTTTTGAATCCTCAAGTTTGATGACAAGAAAATATCCAGTCTTGCCAATCCATATATATGATATCATTGGCACAATATCAAAATTGACATTCATGTAGACCAAAAATTGAATTTTTTTTGTCTGACTTGACTAAGCTTTGGACAAGAATATTGTTAAATAAATTTAAAAAAAAAATGTGATACAAACTTAAATTGGTAATTTGAGCAATATTTTATATATATAAAAAAGTAAAGTTAATCTGTAAAAATATGACATATTACATTTAATTTCTTATTTAAAATTTTAGTTTTGGCACATTTCTGGTCATACTGGTATTTGTAGTAGTTTAAAAGGATTTGACATTTAATAGCAAAGGCACATATCTTGAAACTAGGGTCTGCAACATTAACCAGCCGAAATCAGTTTTCTACAATCATCATTTGCAACACTAAATCAACCTGCTACAATTCATTGGTCCACTGTTCCCACATATTTTATTGCCACAAAGAATGTATATAAATAAAAAAATCATACATATAGTGAAAGAAATTACCCTATGTTCCAAAAATGTTATCTTGCTAATTAAGTTAATGTGCCTTTAGAAAAATTCTGACTCAAAGCCAGCGCTTCCTGCAACATCAATATGAATGTTACAAAATAAGGTAATGTTTGGTGGGCAAGTTAAAAAGTAAAATTTGAAGCAATACTATTTAAATGTGCTAAAGAAATGTAAATAGGATTTTTAAATTCATTTTTTCCCCTTTTTTAATGTTCTAACTGAATAAGACCTTAACCATAGCTATGGCAATGTAAAAAAAGAAGATGACTGACAATAAAAGGGTGCATACATTTATATTAAGGTTAAAATTTGTTCCAGGCAAGGAGATCAACTGACAAATCATTTATTAGAATAAAGTGTGATTCTATCAATTTCCTGTCATAACAAGTTACCATAATTACACATACAAGATGATAGAGAAGTATTAATTTCAACAAATGTTAAATATATTGTAATTATTCCAATAAATAACATTACCCCGGTACATATTTATATGACATTGTAATAAAAGTAACCAAAAAATTCTTGTTTTTGCTTGTCTTGTTCAATCTTGTAAAGTTGAGGAATATTTGTAGTCTTACCAATTCAGTAGAATCTTCCTTGTTTGATGTACTGGATAAACAATTTACAAGGGTATTCCATTATTTATTATCATGCCTTTTATGAACTAATGAATTTAGAAAAAAAATAGCTTGCCTACTCACCAATGTAAATAATTAAAAAGGGTATTCCATTTTGTGCCATCTTGCCTTTGATGAACTGTGAATAACATGGAATGTAACCTCCTTGCCTTTAATGAACAATTTATAACAGAATCTCCTGGCATATTCTCACTGATTTATAAAACACAAAAGGGTATTCCATTGTTTACCATCTTGCCTTTGATGAACTTTGTGAATAATTTATAACAATCTCCTTGCCTACTCACCACAATTTAAACAAAATAATATTCCATTGTTTAACTTTATGAATATCTTGCAATATAACCTCCTTGCCTTTGATGAATTTGTAACAGATTCATCTTTCCTATTCACACAGATGTAAACAATTTAAAATAGTATTCCATTTTTTGCTACCATGCCTTTGATGAATTTAGCAATGTAAATAATTAAAAAGGGTATTCCATTTATTGCCATGGTTGCTTTTGATGAACTTTGTGAATAACTTGAAACAGAATCTCCTTGCCTACTCATGGTACGTAAATAATTAAAAAAGGTCATCCATTTATTGCCATCATGCTTTTGATGAACTTTGTGAATAACTTGTAACATAATTTCCTTGCACATTATCACTGATTTAAATAATTTAAAAGGGTATTCCGTCAACCTTTTGATGAATTTTGTGAATAACATAGAACATAATTTCCTTGCCTTTGATGACTTTATGACAAAATCTGCTTGCCTATTCACTAATTTAAATAATTTAAAAGGGTATTCCAATTTTGGCCATCTTGCCTTTGATGAACTTTGTGAATACCTTGGAATGTAACCTCCTTGCCTTTATTGAATTTTTAATAGAATTTCCTATTCTCACGGATTTATATAAAATAAAAGGGTATTCCATTGTTTACCATCTTTCCGTTGATGAACTATTTGAATAATTAATAACAGAAACTCCTTGCATATTCATGGTGATTTAAACAATTTAAAATAATATTCCATTGTTGAACTTTGTGAATAACCTCCTTGCCTTTGTCTATTCACATGAACGTAAATAATTTAAAAGGGTATTCCATTTATTTTCGTCATTGCTTTGATGAACTTTGTGAATAACATAGAACATAATTTCCTTGCCATTGATGACTTTATGACAAAGTCTGCTTGCCTATTCACTGATCTAAATAATTTATAAGGGGATTCCATTTTTTTCATCTTTCCTTTCATGAACTTTGTGAATAACTTGAACTATAACCTCCATGCTGTTGAATTTAGAACAGAATCTCCTTGCCTACTCATGGGGATGTAAATAAATAAAATGAGTATTCCATTCTTTACCATCATACCTTTGATGAACTTTGTGAATAACGTGGAACATAATCTCCTTGCCTATTCGCCGATGTAAATAATTTAAAGAGTATTCCATTCTTTGCCATCTTGCTTTTGATGAACTTTGTGAATAACTTGGAACATAATTTCCTTGCCTTTGATGAACTTATAATAGAATCTCCTTGCCTATTCGCCGATGTAAATAATTTAAAGAGTATTCCATTGTTTTCCATCTTGCCTTTGATGAACTTTGTGAATAACTTGGAACAATCTCCTTGCCTTTAGTGCTTATAATAGAATCTCCTTGCATATTCACTGATGTAAATAATTTAAATAGTATTCCATTATTTGCCATCATGCCTTTGATGAAGTATGTGAATAAAACATTTTATCAGCCATCTTGCCTTTGATGTACTATGTGAACATATCTGAAGGGAATCATATATTTAATGTACTGAGTGAAAACATAAGAAAATATATTTAAATGTGTGAATAACTTGTGTGGATAATTGCCTTGGTTTTAATCTGGTCTTTGATGAAGTCTGAATAACCTAATAAAGAATATTTGTCTACTGTCATGTCTTTGATGTAGTCTGAATAACCTAATAAAGAATATTTGTCTACTGTCATGTCTTTGATGTGAATACTTTAGAAGAGAATCTCCTTGTCTTGAGTTTTGTCCTTGACGTACTGCGTGAAGCGTTTGATAAACTTTGGGTACTCTCTCTTGTACACAGCTCTCAGGACAGATGCAGGTGCCCAGCCTCCGGGATTAACTGAAATAAAACAAAAATAATGCATACAACTGGCAAGATAAAAATAAATCCTAAATTTAGTCATCCAAATTAAAAATGTAATGTTTGTTTTGTTTAATGACGATACTGGAGCACATTGATTTTTATCTTATCATCGGCTATTAGACATCATTCATATGGTCATTTTGACACATTCTTTTGGAGGAAACCAGTGAAGATTCCAACGATGAATTGACGAAGGTGGATGTTAGCTTGATGTTTTCCTGTGTTTACTCAACTTAATCGTACGACCAACAGGAATGAAATACAGTTTTCTTCTTCTAATTCTTGTTGCATTAGAGGATAAAAATAATAACCAGTTAGTGACGTAGGATATCGGCTTTATCCTGTTCAGGCTTTCACCATTCTCACCTTCACAGTTATTCTCTATATCTTTTTGATCTTTTATCTAGGTCTGCATCTCCTATCAGATGTGCCACACTCTAATTATTCCTCAATATTAAATAATTATTCCTCAATGTTAAATAATTATTCCTCAATGTTAAATGATGTGAAAGTAATGAATATTTAAAATAGACTCACCATCTGCTTGATAAGACACTTTACAAGTGATGTTGTCTCTTGTGATTTTTCCATCGGCAGGAGGTTCGATAATGGTCTGACCTACCAGTGCAACATTCATTGTAATCCTTACATACTTTCCACCCTGCAAAAATTATAAGGCAAAAATAAAATTTAAGTTTGTTTGTCCTTACCCGACCGACCCACAAAAATTGGCCCATGTCAAAATCTTTTTGGACCCCTTTTAGAGAAGAATTGTTTTTGATTTAACCAATTTCAATTTATAAATCGTGTAGCTAAATATGGATGGAGCCATAAAAAAATAAAATGCCCTACCTACCTACCCACATTTGAAATTACAGGTCGGAAATGGACAAATATTTTTAAGGATGGCCTAAGTAAAATACAGAAACAAGAACAAGAAAAAAAGCAAAATTCCATGGAATTAACCTTCAGAACACTGCAGGCGAGATATCTCGCCATGCTGATACCGCGCACATTACTGTGATGAATTTGTTTTTTCCCCGCCAAAACACAGGAAATAGTTAGCATGCCTGTTTGAAACAAGGTGGCAGATTTACATTTTGTTGTTTCATTGATAAATCGATCGCAATT
The DNA here is from genome assembly GCA_033042655.1 of Cyathermia naticoides. Lineage (NCBI taxonomy): Eukaryota > Metazoa > Mollusca > Gastropoda > Neomphalida > Neomphalidae > Cyathermia > Cyathermia naticoides. The sequence continues at coordinate 4,034 of JAUTWP010218425.1, read as the reverse complement.
TCTGTTTAAAAAGTGGTTTTCCTGTGGAATTTTTTTAGCGTGACACATTCGAGATAAATGGCGGAACATCGCAGTTATTTTGAAGAAGTTGCAGGTAATTTTAATCGCTAATCTGAATGAAAATGCTATTATTTTATCGACAAGAAAAACTGTAAACTTTCGATAATTTCAATGTTTTTGTTTTGAAAATGGTGAGTAAAGTATTTACTAAATATTTTTAGGTGAACAGTGAACAACTCACAGTTAACACGTGCAAGTACGGCAAATGTTGTTGATTTTTGTGTAATTACAGATCATAGAAATGATGTAAATTTTGACAAAAAAGACATGACAAACAACCCAAAAAAATATTTATACCTTTTATTGGTTCCTGTACATCAGTTATATTATGTTTTTGTTTAGTTTTCCATTCATGATATGTGATTAAAAGTAATTTTCTAGAACCCTCTCTCAACGTGATGTTTGTAAAAAATTAATTCAGTGCAGAGGGAAAATAACGTTGAAAATAAGGTTAAATATCTGCCATTCAGCAATCTATTTTTTGAAATGTAATAAGTGTTTAGATCTAAAATCAAAATGCTGTGCTTTCAATTTAAACAATTCAAAAAACATTAGTTAGGATTAGGAAAATTATCTTTTAATTAATTGTTTTTTAAAATCAATTTTAGATTATTGAAATACTAGCACTTAATATATAAGATTAGGGTCATCCCTTTTTCTAGGAAAAGCCAGGTTCTAGGAACAACATAACTGATTGTAATAAATAGATAAAACACACCTTGCTGTTCATGATTAAAAATAAAAATTAAATAAATTTAATTTTAAAATATGTACCGAGATGGTGCTATACTAACTCAAATTTTGTTGACAGATAACATTCAATTTTGATCCAATTCCCATACTATCAAATTATATAGACTGCAAATCACATACAAAAAAAAAACTAAAAAAATATGATCTCCACCAAAATTAAATTCAAAAGGATACTTAGGTAAAACACTCAATGAATCAAGTCCAACATAAAATATATTTGCATATAAAAAGCAAACGAGTAGCAACAGCCTTTAAAATTTAAAACAAAGTACCCAACCAAGAATTAAAAGGTCAAGCTGACAGAAAAATCTCTTGAATGCATAAAAAATTATGGTAATGCCGGACATGAACACATTGATTTTTATCAACATCGGTTATTGGAGGTCATTCATATGGTCATTTTGACACACATTTTTTTATAAGGAAACCCGCTGCCGCCACATAGGCTACTCTTTTTCGATAAGCAGCAAAGGATCTTTTATATGCACTTTCCCATGGACAGCACATACACGGCCTTTGTTGAACCAGTTGTCGAGCACTGGTTGGAACGGAAAATAGCCCAAACTGCAGCTGGGTCCACGGAGAAGGATCGATCCCACGACCAACCGCTTCAAAGGCGGGCACACTATCGACTGAGCTACATCCCGCTCCACATAATAATGTAGTAGACATTTTGAGACACGATACGACCGCCCTCTATTAGAAGAAAATGTGTAACACGGAACATATATGTAGCCTGGATTAGTGAAGATGTGGCGGCTACGGCTGTACTATTTATACGATCATAATAGTTATTTCTTTTTAAAAGTTTACACTAAAGCCTAAGGCTTCTATCACTTAGCAATTTGATACAAAGTGTTAAGGCGGTTTCATCTAGCCCCTTGCTGGTTATGTTATGTGATAACATGTTTACGTGCTCATATCAAATTTGGCTCGCTCCCCATGACTGTCAAAGATTGTATCCAAGGTGGAGAGGAAAGAGTTTCAAACAAAAGCTATATGGATAATTTGAAAAACATTTAGCTTAGCTTGTTTTGAGAAATTTAACAATCAAACGCACATAAATAAAATTGTTTCAGAATTGAACATGTTTTGAAATTAACTAGGCCTACGTGCATGTAGATTGGCATGTTTAAAAGAGTGGGTGGAGTATGCAATGATTGCGCGTCCAAAACATTCCAACAAAAATTCGATTTATTATTATAGTCAGGTTCCATTTTCTCCAAAAGTGGAAGGTGCAAACATTTTTTTTAAAGTATTTTGTCCAGGATAGATTTTTAGCTATTACATTTACGAAACGTAATTTTAATTTGAACTTTAGTCATATTACTATACACATCCCCGCTAAATGAACCACTTGTATAGAAAAGATATTTAGGCCCCTTCGCAAAACAAAAGCATTGAGCCTTGACTCTTGCCCACTCTTTGAACTGCCAGAAGGTGTATAGGCATGCCAAGCCAGGTTTTGCCGAGCTGGCGCTAACGAGTCAGTATAGTTACTCTGTTGTGAAGGTAGTCAGTATGTCCCCTAGGGTCCTGCTACGTGTACAATTTAAGTATATACTGCGGCCAATGTTATTCCGCTAAAACAAAACATGGGGTTTGGGTAATTGTAGTAGGCCTAATGTTATGTTATAAAGGAGAATGGAAAACATTGTACATCTGTAATGTAATATGATATCAGTCTTTGTATTATGTTTTTAAGTAGTAGATTAGTTTTTTATCTGGCATTAATGGATATTTGATAGTAGAGACATTGTCCACAATAGGAAGCAGGCAACTACGTAATGATCCATGTTTCTGATGCAAGCAAGCAGCCTAATACATGACTTACTATATATATCTAGTTTCTCGTTATAATTGCATATTATCTAATTAAAACGACCAGTGTATTATTATAACCATGCAAGTGTCTTGTTATAACAACACAACCATGATGGCCGCCATTTTTTCTTCAAAAAGATTATTATACGCAGGCTACAATCCAGGACAGGACATGATGTTTAGCGTCCACGTTCAGAGCCAGGCTGTTATAGCAGACGCTTCTCTTGGGCGCTGTTTATGGTTTTATCCATCCACCGCGTCCGGGACAGGAAAAGAGGTGGGGGAGCATAGTGGGCACGGTCACACTAACGGAAACAAGTGAGTTTCCCCAGCCTAGTCTTGCGACTGGAGTAGGCTAATATACAACTTTATATCAACTAAATATGCACTTCCAAAAAAAATCCAATAACTACAAAAGGTGTCCTGCTTTGAAAAGCATGGGGGACCTAATAATACAAAAGCGCTCTGCAGCTTAGACGGGAAGTCTTAAAGTGGCAGTGTCTGTTTTAAAAATTTGTTTTAACCATTTAGAATATATCTTGTACGTTCGTTTGATGCGCACCACACTCCATTCGTCTGACGCAACGATTCGGTGTATCGTAATTAGATCACGCGAAATACACGCTAAATGTGTGGCGGGTCGTCACCTGTCCGCCATCGCTATGTCGTAGCGCTATTCACGTGATCTAAACATGGGACAGTTGGATCGTTGCATTTGAAAAATGGAGCGTGGAGCCCATCAAACAAACGTACAAGATATATTCTAAATGAATACATGTAAATATTTTAAAAAGAAACCCAGACTCTGCCACTTTAAAATTGAGATGGGGAAAAAAAGAGAGTAGAAAATGGCTACCTATGTGCAGGCTATAATAACACTGATGATCCACCGGACTAAGAGTGTTGTATACGCTCTCAAAACAGCACAAAGCAACACCCCAAGTCAAATATTATTTCAACCTTCCTCAAGCTCCCAGCATATTTTAATTCGATGGGTTACATTATTGAATTTTTGTATGAACTCATGTTTTTACTACAGCTCTTCTTTCCTCCGTTTCTTTACAAACTTCACACTCGACTAATTTTCGATTTTATCTTGAAATAATATTCACGGGGGCACAATTGAGATAGATGTGTATGTGCGTTAATACAATGGGGACAGAGACAGTAATAAGATTTCGACGGTTCAAGTTACGTTTAAATTATCTGAGGACTTTGCTGTATGTCTCAACACATTAGTGTCTCTTGCTGGAAAGTCTTAAGAGCCTGATCTGAATAAGTGAGTTTTACAGGTATTGCCTAACAGATACATAGTTTTATAGGTATTGCCTAACAGATACATAGTTTTATAGGTATTGCCTAACAGATACATAGTTTTATAGGTATTGCCTAACAGA
>JAUTWP010218314.1:0-15431 GCA_033042655.1 Cyathermia naticoides | reverse complement strand
ATTTTCTTTTGTTTTAGTCCCCATATATATTTTGAAAGTTCGGTTTCTTTTTTGTACTTTTCATTTTGGAACGATTTATTGATACATATATATCATAATCATGTGATTTATCTTGAAATTTTGTAGAGGCACTGGTTTCTATATTCACAGAATAGTGGATGGAATCACGAAAATGCCATCTGAGACAAAATTTCCAATTTTCCCACAAAACATTTTTTTTTTTACCTTGAAATAGTACCTTTATTAATTAAAATGGATTTTCCGATGTCCTTTGGAAATAAAAATAAATTTTTAATAAGTGTCAACTCTGGCCTGTACCCAATACTGATATTTGTGTGTGTTGTCACGTTTAATAAGGTTGTCATGAGTAGTACATAGATGGTTACCAGTTGAGTGAGCACTTACAAAATCCAGTACCCAAAAATTCGAGCAAAACATTTCCAAACCAGCGAAAGATTTAATATTACATGTATTACTATTATTTTGTAGCTCAATCAGTAGCATGTGAAGCAATCGTTCATCAGATTAATCCATCTCAGTGGACCCATCTGGTGTGTGTGCGTGCGTGCAGCAGGTTTCCTCTGAAGAAATTTGTCAAAATAACCATGAATGTATGACATCCAATAGCCGATGATAAGATAAAAAATCAATGTTCTCCACTGGCGTCATTAAACAAAACAAACTTTACTTTACTTTGCATTACTATTAGTAGTTGTTTTTCTTTATTAAATCACTGATGAAAGTAATTTGTAATGTCATCGGTTGTAATTATGTTCAGGATAGTTTAACAAAAAAACGAGAATTACCGAGTATTACTGAACTATCATGACATATCAAAGTGTGTGTGTGTGTCTGTCTGTCTCTGTCTCTGTGTGTGTGTGTGTGTGTGTATGTGTGTGTGTGTGTGTATGTGTGTGTGTGTCAGTGTGTCAATGATGCAATGAAACGGTAAAAAATGGAATTGGTAAAATACTGAAACGGAAATTAGGAAAATCTGAAACAGAAAATCAGTGCCTCTAATACATGTACTTTATTATGTTAGCGTTTCAAAAAATTTAAGTGCCCATTACCTATCTGCTTTGTTCACATGTTTTCCATTTGCCCATGACACCTTAATATTACCCGGTACTTTTCTTAATAAGTTATTATTTGCTTTTGTTCCTTAAAAAACAGAAGAAAACCATTATATATTAATGCTTCCAAGATAAGTGACACCAAAGTTCATTAGTTATAGCCTACTAATGTTCGTGCTTACATCCAATTAAGGTTCAAGCACGCTGTTGTGTGCACACAACTCAGCTTCCTGATCTGTCTGTCCAGGACAGACATTAATGTTAGTAGAAGAGAGGAAATATGTTACCACCGCACTAGTGTGGCTACTCTTTCCTATAAGCAGCAAGGGATCTTTTATTTGCACAGACAGACAGACAGAATAGCACAAACCATAGCTTTTATTGTGTGTACAGTTTCCCATTGAGCCTTGTGGAGCACTCACTCTGGGTTGGAGCTGCTACTGAGATTAAAACTCTCTACCAGCCTCAAGTCTGATGGCTTAACCACTGTGCCACTGATGTGGTGTGACACCAAAAGTTGTAAATAAATATTAAAACACTTTAAATAGGCTTCCACATTATGTGATATATATAATCAACAAACCTGGAGCGGGATGTAGCTCAGTTGGTAGTGTGTCCACCTTTAAAACAGTCGGTCGTAGGATCAATCCTTCTCAGTGGACCCATCTGCAGTTTGGGCTATTTTCAGTTCCATCCAGTGGTCCACAACTGGTTTATCAAAACCTTTGGTCTGTGTTGTCCTGTATGTGAGGTGTGTATGTATTGGTAATTACGTCTTCTCTTTTGTTTTTAAGGATCTACTAAATAACGCGGGCGTTGACATAGGCGATGATGTAAGTATGGTATTTCAGGACTACTAAATCATGTTAACAGTTGACTCCCTTGAATCACAAACTTAACAACAAAAAATGACAACCTTTAGCAAATGGAGTCAAAATCTAATATTTTGCTTTTTTACGCTGTTGTCAGTTGGCAACAGTTACTCATAATTTATTTTCCTTAATTACCGTAAGTAATAGTAAGTAGACCAAAGAATATATCTTACAAAGTTAGCTGCTCCCCTTAAGTCTTACAGTGCCTAGGGTCTATGTAATGGCATTTGCTTAGGGTTTTTTTTCCAGCATAGCATCTGATATTACAGCCTTGCTCTGAATGCAGATATTAAACAACATAACCTGACCTTTTCAGCATTTATGGCTTATTTCATATTGTTGTAAAATTAGACAATAAGGCTGCAATTAGACCCAGTAAACCATATATATTTTGTACATTATGTACTTAGCCTTAGACAATACAATGCCATCCATTGACCCCCCTTCCCTGACTCACCCCACCCATGACTCACCCCACCCACGGTAGACCCATAACCATGTTACCCTACATTAAAGTTTCTAAACATCAAAGAACAAGAAAACAACTCCCAATGGTACAACGGTTTTTCGTACTCAATTGATATGTAATTTGAATTTCTATAGTAATGTTGATGTGTTTTACAATACATTAGCCTACCATGTTTTCACATTCAGTGACATTCACTTGCACATGTTCTGACTTGCAAATGTTGCAAGTGATGTTTATTGTATTCCAGTTTGAAATAAGCAGTCGGTCAAAGTCATTGTGCAGCACAAATTTGAAGCTCATGTTGTAGTAAAAGTTAGCTGCTTTGGAGTCAAAAACACTTAATTAAAAAAAAATTGATCACAAATAAAAAACCACATATTGGTATATGGGTACCGGTGGGATTCGAAACTACCGCATCGGTTTGCGTGAAGTTTGACAGTCCAATGTGAAGTTCTTCTACAGTTCGTATCCCATTTAGTAGGATTTCATAGTCTCAACTTTGTGGGAACTCACATAGCAAAAAGTGACGTCACGCATCATTAATATTATATATACCTGTTATCGACCCCTCATAATATTTAGCGTACACTTCATGGGGGGGAGAGGCATTTCATAATTCAAATTGTCTTGTGGTTAACAATTAAACGGTGTCAGACAAAATAACTTCATTCTTTGTTGAACAAGTGGGTACCGATAATCACAAATCAGCTGTCCCTCTTTCCAGTATCAGCGGCATGCGGCTGCCAATTAATTCGCACCCTGAACATTCACAAATGACAAGCGGAGTAGAATCTTAAAATCTAGCACTGTACTAAAATTTAGTTAAAACAAATGCCTCTTTGTGGTTACAATTTGAAGAAAACACCTAATGCGAGGTTAAAATTATGACATGCTCACTCTACAAAAAAACCAAAAAAAACCCAGTATATAGCCTACCTAATTGTGATTGTTTCTGACGCGTGCATCAACATAATCCATTTTATTTTAATTTACACTGTCCTGTGACATGTACAATTTCTCTTATGTCCGGCATAAACTGATTCGTTAAAGACATTATAAATATAAGTTGTAGAAGCATCACGAGGGGTATATGGCTTTTTATGTACCCTGTGGGTTCTTTTACATAAAAAGCCATATACCCCGAGAGATGCTTCTACAACAAATTTATCTTGCCGACATGTTAAACCATATAGCCAAATAATAAAAATAGCCTACATAACAATAATTGTAATAATGTATTAATGTTGCCATACCATGCTGACGTGAAAGGAACCACTTGCTCGTGACATAAAATTTATAAAAATAATTTTCTGACATATTTAATAAAAATAATTTTCTAACATAAATTTATAAAAATAATTAATTTTCTGACATAATTTTATAAAAATAATTTTCTAACATAAATTTATAAAAATTATTTTTTTATGTTGTAGTTTTGAGAATAATGAACAAAATGAAGAAATTGCTGGTCTCTTGAGAACGCTGAAACAAGAAGAATGGGGATTAGTCCTCACTTTACTGCAGTCGTCTGTTGATCTTTTAAACGCGGGTAACTGGCTGCCAAAGGGTGTTTTATGGTCCTCTACATTTTCGCAAACCAAGTCTGGGTTATTTGGACTGATATCTTCTGGAATAATGCTGTACAAGATGTGGCCTAGTTCAGAGAAAAAACATTTCTTGTGACCGGATTTCTTTCAGAAAATAATTTACAATCATTTCATGCTGATTACAACATAATCAAATCAGTTATTTGACATACTTCAGACTTCAAAATAAGGAAGATTTTTGTTATAAAAAAATACATTCCCCGATTTTGTTACCTGTAACCGGATTTCTTCTTTCAGAAAATAATATACAATCATTTCATCCTAATTACAGCATAATCAAATCAGTTATTTGACATACTTCAGGCTTCAAAATAAGGAAGATTTTTGTGATAAAAAAATACATTCCCATATTTTGTTACCGGTGACAATGTATACTACACTGGTTGCAATGGCTGCCGGTTCCGCTGTTAAGTTCGAGACATGCAATGGTAATGTTTGTGTTAATTTGTGATCATCTTAAAAAATCAAGGCTACTACGACATTCGTACCATACCTTGAAGTTTTTAGGTCACTTCTTGAGACACGAACTGGTTAAATTTCATTGGATGCGATGAGATCATTGGGCGAATCGCGTTGCTTTTTATCTATTCGAATGGAAATTTAAAATTTTGCAAATACGGTTGCACTGCACCAAATAAAATAGTTCCGTTTCAAAGTTTGAGGAGCTTTGACAAAATCATATCGGGTAACTGCATCTAATATTGGTAATAATTATCTATGACCTATTAATTTACAAACTTGTATTTAGTCAGCAGTCAGTGGGAATTGATTTGGTATTATGCAGCCATAAGTGAAAACCTTTAAAGAGTTATCGATGCTTTGATTGGTCAGAGATGTCATCATCTACGAAACTTAATCGGTGTTACAAATTTTCTTCTAATAGAGGTCGCTGATAAATTGTCTCATAAGGTCTGGTAAAAATGTCAATGTCAGTATACGGAACGTGTATGTAGCCTTGACTTGTGAAGATGGAGTCAGACGCGGTTCCACGGGGGAGGGCATGGAACCGCGATTCTAACTATTTTAACTAAATTTAGCGATTTTTCAATTATTTACGTTGTAAATATTTTTGGGAACATTTGTGCCACTTTCCCCACAAACAGGACAGCACATACCATGGCTTTGGTGAGCCAGTTGTGGAGTACTGTTTGGAACGAAAAATGGCCCAAACTGCAGGTGGGTCCACTGAGAAGGATCGATTCGACGACCGACTGTTTTAAAGGCGGGCACGCTACCGACTGAACTAAATCCCGCTCCCCTGACATTGAATAGCTTGAATATTGAATACTGAATGACAACCTACCAGCCGAATATCCAAAACGTTCAACGTCAGAGGATACTCCGGGTAAGATTTGAGATGAAGACTGATGACAGTAACGAACTGGAACTGGAAAAATTAATTATTAACGTGTTTCCGTCACAAAAAGTGTTCAAGCACGCCCCTCCTGGGCACTAGCCATGCCAGTGACTGCTAATCCCGCGTATACACCACAACCTCGCGCATGTATAGCCATGCATCCTGAGTCTCGGTGACGTCTATTTCCAGACATGCAATGGGAGATAGATCGTGGTCAATGCTAACATCAAGCATTCCGTGCCGGAATTCTCCTATCTCGTGAAACCTGCTGCAGTGTCTCCACGTGGTGTTGTCATAGGCTGCGCTATATCCAGCTGATAACACTGCACGTTCCAGAATGTCTTGTTCACGACCGATTTGGAAACCCGTTTTAATCACAACTCTTTTAACTCTTGTTGGTTTTTCAAACAATATCTCAATCATATCCCCAACGGACGGCGCCATCGCCCAAAACACCGTCTTGGCTGATTTCGAATTGTAAGCGTTCACCAGTTGGTTGTCTTTGTATTCGAACAAGGTTGTTCGCAACTTAGCAGGCGGGTTTTTGTTACGGCTTCGGATTCGGTGGATGAAATCTATTACATCAGTTGTCCGTGTAACGTTAGTTAAGGACGAATGCTCGCCTATGTGTCTGAAAAGAGTGGGCGTTCTTACAAATCGTTTATCCTGCATCATCAACCTAAGAAAATGAATCAAGAGATAATCACAAGGCTGCTCGCTGAAGAACGTACGAAGGATGACGGCTAGCTTCATCAAATCTTCACACCGATACAATTTTCCAATGAATCCTTTATTAGAAAAGTCTAGCATTGACCATTTGTGTGTTTGAGAATAAACAAAAGTCATGATTTTACGATAATAAGATGGAGCGGATATGACGTCATCTTCGAGCTGAAGATAATAGTTTGAAACAGTTTGAGAGTACGCCATGAGGGATGCGTAATCGAGGTTTTGTTTTGATCGCCACGAGACTCTGCTCTCACTGTCACCGAACGTTCTGGGCAGGTGCAGAAGAGACGGGTAACCTTTTAATGGCGCTCGGATAATCTGTAGAAATCCAGATGTCAGTTCGTTGGCGAATGTTTTGTTAATTTGGAAAAGCACTTCATGACTAAACTCTGGATCAAAATCGGCAATTAAAACCACAACGGTCATGTTATTTTTTTCGTTAGAAGTACTTTGGTCGATCAGTGAGTCGAGCGTGTCGAACAGATAGTTACCATGTGCACGTTTTATTGTAGAAATTCCAATTGATAGCATAGCTGTAACAAATAATAATAATAACAATAACAACAATAACAATAATAACAACAATAATAATAATAATAAACCAAATACATGTATATATCCGGTGACCAAAAACAAAAAAGTCCTGAACTTTAAGAGTTAATAATTTTCCAATTAAACATGATATTGCTCTGAAACTTCAAACTATTAAAAAAATATCATACTTCGCCTGATGCTCCACCCAGGACGAGCGGAGGTTTATGATTTGCAGCGAAACCCAGGGGTATGAAGTTGCATCTAAGGAACACCATAGTGCCCGATTGCCGCCTCGAACCCACTATGTGTGGTCCTCACCACGCAAGCCACACGTCCAAACCCCAAGAGGTTTGTGATGTTCTCACCTTTATATTTGCGCCGCGTTCCTGACAATAAAGTAGCTTCATATATAGGCATCCCCAAAACTATCGCCTGAAAACAAAAAGTACAACAGAGGAAATTAAATAAGACTGTGATTAAATTACTAGGACGAAGGTTTGGTGGTTAGTTGGTTAAACGTATTTTATCTCTGCCTGAAGCTAAATCTTGGTCTGGTAGTTGGTGCGTTGCATATGAAGCTCCAAAGCAACACACGTTGGAGGAAGCAGTTCCAGGGCTGTCTTGGCCTTGCTGAACATGTTCAATCTTACACTGTCAACTGTTTGCAAGCCTGGACTTCCATAGAGGTTGCAGACAAACTGTTCAACTGGTTCTAGCTCACCATCACGGCCAATCACTTCTATCAGGTTTTTCAAAAAAAAATTCCAGCAGGTCTTTTCTATATATACTGAAAGAAGATGTTGTGTCGCAACCTGCGAGTGCTTGGAAAATCAACAGGTTATTCTTCCAGATATGATCCATACTTCATTTGCTTTAGGGGTGGTGAAGTGCAAAAGGAGAAGCATGACACCAGTATCTCTGCACATCACAAGAATTCGTTGGTAGCCCATATCCACTGCTTCAGAGACATGAAGAATCAACTTGTGTCAGCTTCTTCATGATTCCCATTAAATGTTATGGTCATCTTTGGGTCTCTTGGTTAATTGTGTCCCAGTGTGGTCCATGGATCCACCTCCATTTACAATCTCATATTCTTCTGGAAGATATCTGGTTTTCTGGATGATCATTTCAGAGAGGAATTGTGCCAGGTCTGCCTTGTTTTCATCTATAGTAACAAACTGGCTCCAAACTTGAGGCAGTAGAACATCTGGTCCATCTATCAGCTTTCGAATAGACCTCTTCTTGTTAACTCGTTTTGCTCTGGTACCAGCTTTGATTAAATGCTCACCCAGATAGTGATCAAATATAATGTCAACTCATGTTGTGTTATCTCCAAAATATTGTCTCACTAAGTGAGTAAAAGCAGCAGCATAGTCTCCAAATCTCTGACATCCATCAGGCTTTTCCATAGCTTGGATGAGAGCATGACCATCAATAATAAAACAAGTATTCATTCCAGATTCCGGAAGTTCTGAAACAGTTTAATTTGTTTTCATCAAAACACTGATCAGTTCTGATTTATCTGTTGAATTCATCTCTCCTCCAGTGTTTACCAAGGAGAGTGGGATTAGTGACAGTTCCTGTTTCAGTATATTTGTTATTTCCACTTTTCTACTTGCAGTCACCACATTCAAAAGACGTTGAAGCAATTTTCGGTCTGCTTTAATAGTCTTTTGGACATTCCGTTTAGTTGAGACAGTTGCTTTGTAGATATTTGCAAATGTTTTGGACCGAATTTTTTGGAGCGCATCATAAAATCAGCAAGGCCAAGACAGCTCTGGAACCGCTTCGTCAATGCGTGGTACTTTGGAGCTTCATGTGCAATGCACCAACTACCAGGCCAAGATTTATCTTCAGGCAAAGATGGAAACTATTGTTATGACATTGCCCCGATGCTTGGAAGGAGTCAGGTAGTCTGAAACCTCAATGGACCAGGCTACCTCATGTACCATTGTACTGCCTAGAACTTGTGACATGGTCTTGCAAAACGAAGAGCAATACTGCTAGATGCACCTGCTTCAAAAATAATCTCGAATGTTCAAATGCCTGTGGCTGAGATTCTATTGACTGCTGTAATCCATCAGATTGAACACTATTTCTGTGAAATACATATATGTATACACATAAAATCTTTGTTAAAATATATTCATTTGTTCTAATTTGATATTCTAATAGTAGACCAGCCAAAACAACAGAAAGGTTTTAAATATTTTACCTGAATGCTAAATCAATCAGTCTCAGGTCAGTCAGAAATACTAGAGTGGATTTTGACCTAAATTACCTACTTCTAAAATCAATATTAGGACCTTTACCTACTTCTAAAATCAATATTAGGACCTTTACCTACTTCTAAAATCAATATTCGGACCTAAATATAGTACCAAACTGTTTGTCTCTTCCATACCTTTCTGTTGATACATTACATGACTATATTTGGAACTTTGAAATTTGACCTTTTTGGACCACAAAATGACCTCAAAATGACCATTAAGGTGAACATATTTAGTGGCATCCACCCTAGTATTTCTGTCTGACATATGACTGACTGATTTAGCATCGATGCCTGCTATTAACATTCCATGCAGGTAAAAGTTTTTTTTGAAAGCTTTTTGCATATTGGCTGGTCTACTAAAATGACAATTTAAAAAAATGAAGAAATGTCAAGTGATAATGTTAATCTGCCACACACATCACTAAATGGAGAAGATTCATCTTATAAGTGTTCTTCTTCTCTTACTTCATGTACTTTGTGTTTAATTTCCACTCCACCCTCATCATTACCCGGTTGCGGAGTTGACAATACCCTCTACCCGATAGGGGGAAATGTGATTTCACAAACAAAAAATAACAAATCATCGCTGCTGAGGCTTACAACATGAGTACTAAATGCTGGCTGATAGAATCCATGAAAAATTAAACACTTTTGCACGACTTTAAAATTTAACAAATGAAAAGTCGAAATTACACACATTCGTGAGAATGACCCTTCCACCGGTAAATGGTTAAATATTAAAATTATTCTATATATACCAGTTTTAACAATACAAACCAATTAATATAATAATTCTAACAAAGACCATCCACAAGATAGTTACATGTCATTATTATATTTTAATGTGCAGTATCGATAAGTTAATTGATAAATTAATTTATTTGCAGGTTTTTTAAAACAAATATATGCAAAAATAGCAATGGATACCCTTACAACGGTGCACATTTCTGGAATATAAGACCATGTTTATGGTAGGTATTCAGACAAACAGTTATGATTCCATTTATTGGTAAAATATGAGTTTTCAGCACAAAATGGTATCTGTCATATCCATATAATTATTTGCTACTTGTTTAAAATTGATACACATTTTACAAATTTAGGACACCCAATTTTAAATACATACAATTTCAATAACTTGCCCGGTATTTTTCAATAACAGCAACCAACATTTTTTTTTTAAAGAGAGGCAAATATTTTGAAAATATGTTACGAATCAATAAATGTTTTTTTGTAAAAGTATTCCATATGCACTGTACTCATTTTTTTCTTTTCTTTAAAGGATAGTTAACTTTGGTGAACTCCATTTCAAAGTTAAGTTATCTAATGCAGGGTAAAGCAGTAAAGTATACCGTCATGTCAGATACACACTATCTTGTTTTATTAAAAAAAAAACTTTCTTGTTTCACAATCTTATCACGCAGGTGTGCCATCACCAACTACAGTGGACTCTGTCTAAACCAGCATCTGTCTAATCTGGATTTCTGTGTAAACCAGCATAATTTCAAAGACCCGTCCAGCCACTTAACACTGGATAAAATCTGTCTAAACCGGTACTCTGTCTAAACCAGCATATTTTGTTGGTCCCAACTGTATCTGGTTTAGACAGGCCACTGTATCTGGATTCCTGTGACTTTAGTTTTTCTTTCCTTGACTTTTTTAATATGTCATCTTAACAATCTCCTTGACACCTTATATGTTATTAGCATCTGGTTATCCTCTATTTAAAAAAAAAAAACACCCAAAAACCGACCATCAAAAACAAACCCAAATAAAACACACAAAAAAACCATCAAAATACAACCAAAACAACCAAACCAAACATTAAAATAAAAATGAAATGACCAAATAACGTTTTGTCAATATTTTCAAAATAATGGTTGGAAGAAATTCAAACGCCTACGCTTCACCTCTGAGTCAAATCCCGCTCTTAAAATGTATATATGTGACAACATAAAATGTGTAGATAGGCTACCATAATTATATCCTCTCAGCACTCCATCAAGCTATTTGAAGCAAACACAAATGTGTTTATCTTGCCCAGTGTTTTCACTTAAAAGTAAATAACACGGAGACAAGACAAACTGCAGGTATGTTCTAATAAGGTTCAAGTTAAAGCACATCATCAAATCGGAACGTTTGCGCAATAAATCTGTCGGATGTCGGTCTTATAGCGATCAATGTAATGAACCCGTCTCAATCTGTCAACAAGAGTTTTCTCCCTTCTTACGAACTCCCTTCATCGTGAGGTAATCGCCGCTTTACATGGGCTCCATTTTGATATGCTAGTAACATAAAGTAAATGTTATTTTAACTTAAAGGGATAGTCAAGTAAGGCTTTTATACATATTCAACAATATTTAATAAACGTAGTTTGTTAACATGAAGCAGTATATTGATTTATTTAAATAAATTAACAGTCAAAACGTGACGCTTATTGTTTTTACAAAGCGCCGCCATTTTCCTTCCATCTTCGGTCTGGTTTAACAACAGTTTTGTCAATGAAGATTTCACTGCTCCCAGAAGAAAATCTCGCACCCGAATACATTGCTGTTTGATATTATGCATTCAATCATGTAATACTGTACAATAACAAAGCCCTCTTTCCGCGTCATATCTGGTGCTAGAATCCAAGGGGAGACAACTCTAATGACACAAAATGGCCACTTCCATTAAGTGGGAATTATCGTGGTTTTTAATGAATTAGTAGAATACACAGTTTTTGTAAATTAAACGGTTTGTATGTGTTTTTAGCATAGATATTCATATTTTCAACTAAAAAAAAAGTTATTTTTGGCATCACTACTCCTTTAACAGCAGCTGATCTCATCTCTTCATGACAAACCAGGCTTTGCTACTGTTAACAGCGGCAGGCTTCCTCCCTTCATTTGTTTAACTCGGTGGTATATTTGGTGCTCACTCTCTGTGACGTTTATAATGTGCTCTTCTCACTGATGCATGCTGCACGGGCTGCAGGAACGCTGGGGAAAGAGTGATGAGAACTGTGTATTAATTGTATTTATTTGACGTGGGTAGTTGTGCAATACCATGCAACGGTTACATTCGGAACTAATGGAGGACCATTAAGTTTATCACACATTTATCACTATGTTTGATATGCAACAATGCAAGCCATAATAATAATAAATGTTCCTCTCAATAAATCTTTGCTTCATGTAATGGTTTGGTGGCTATCTACACAGTTTGGTGGTTCTGCTGTTGACTTTTATAGAGAGCTGTTACTTCTAATAGACTCACTATAGATAGCAGGTGGCCATCTTTCATTTGTTAACTTTGATAGCATGTTACCTTATACAGCATACAGCTGTAAAATAATTAATACCATTGTTACTTATCCTGACTGACCTTATTCTGTTTATATTTATGTGTATTTATAATGTGCTAATTGGACAATATAGGACTACATCTACATGTACAGCTTGTAAAGTTTGTTTTATTTAATGATGCCACTAGAGCACCTAGATGCTTATCTTATTGGATGTCAAACAGTCATTCTGGCACATTTCTTTTGAGGAAACCCACTGCTACCACATTGGATACTCTTTCTGATAAGCAGCAAGGGCTCTTTTAAATACACTTTCCAAGAGACAGAACACCACATACCCAGTGTTTAATGAAACCATTTGTGGACTACTAGTTGGAATGGAAAATGGCTCAAACTGCAAATGGGTCCACTGAGAAGGATCGAACCAATGACCAACTGCTTCACAAGCAGACATGCTACCCCTTGAGCTACTTCCTGCTATTTCAGATTGTATGCAAGATTGAAATTCTTATAATTGCAGCTAAATATCAAGTATTAAATAATTATACATTTTAATAATTCTATGATCTTTAATCCATGAAATGAACAGAAAGATTCCAACATCTTTCTTGCTAATGAATGTTTAATAAATAGAATTCATGAAATTATTTATGTTTCTTTAACCAAGTTTAGTGAGGCACTATATGTTATTACCTCCCTTGTTCATGTATAAGATGCTCACACTCCAGTCACAAGACTGGGCTAGCAGGAACTCACTTGTTTCTGTTAGTGTGACCGTGCCCCCCTCTGCTCCCCCTCTTTTTCCTGTCCCAGACGCGGTGGATGGATAAAATCATAAACGTGGTCAGTGAGAGGTGTCTGCTATAACAGCCTGGCTCTGAATATAGATGTTAAACAACTTGTCCTGTCCATAAGATGGTCATTAGGAGGGCTTCACATGGTGTATTTATTTGCAAATTTTATTCTGTTATGTCACTGATCTTTACTGCTCATAACCCAATGAAGTAAGTAAATATTTACACAAGCATTTTTTGATTGCTAAACCGTAATTGGTGATTTCGGTTTGTCAAAGTTATGTGGGAATGATGCCAATGTGAAAGTGCTGAATCGTGATTTACAACCCCATCTGATCAATACAAAATGCCAATAACTGAAACAGACAGATCTCTACCTAATCCAGGCTTAATATCTTCTCCTTTTCACATGTCTTGGAATGTATTTTTTATATAAACATATTTCTTCCATTAGTTTACATTTAGGTTATCACGTGTGCCTATAAAGCCTGACAGTGTGACATTCATCTTTCAAGTAATGTATCTCCCATTGGCAATCCATGCTGTCATTCTGTGATCCGTGCCACTGTAGTCACTTAATTGATTCCTTCACAGAACTGCCTTAATGCAGCCTTCCAGTACATTTCAAAGTACCTTCAACATATGACAGTGTTTTTAATGCAATCTTCCAGTACAGCAAACACCATACACATGTAGTTCAGTGGTACAGCATTCACTGATTTTATCTCTGATTTGGCCATTTCTAAAAAAAAATTGTTTTGTTTAACAACGCCACTGAAGCACATTGATTTTTATCTTAGTGGCTATTGGTTGACATACATATGGTATTTTGTTTTACACCTTTCTTTTAGAGGAAACCTGCTACTGCCACATAGGCAGATAAGCAGCAATGGATCTTTTATATGCACTTTCCCATAGACCAAATAGCAAAAACCATGGCCTAGTTATGGAACCACTGGTTGGTGCAAGTGGAAACACCTTCCCATTGAGCCTTGCAGAGCACTCACTCTGGATTTGAGTTGGTACCGAGATTAAAAACAGGACAGCATGTACCATTACCTTTGATAAACCAGTTATGGAGCACTGCTTGGAACAGAAAATAGCCCAAAATACAGATGGGTCCACTGTGAAGGATTGATCCGATGACTGACTGCTTCAAAGGCAGGCACACTACTGATTGAGCTACATCCTGCTCCTTGACATTTCTTATCTGAAATCCTTGTTGAACCAGTTTGACCATTTCTCATCATTCAATATTTGCTATATCAAAGTTACAACATTGGCTAATCTCCCTTGTAAAACCAGTTTGACCATTTGTTATATTAAAGGTTGTGTATGGGCTGTCTCGTTTATGGTAAAATACATTGAAAAACTTGCTTCCTGCTATCATGAAGAGTAGCCATTGTTTATTATAACTTTTAGATGTTTACTCAATCTTTGTACACTGCTGATTAAACAATATGTTGTGGTACATTCAAACAATTTCATTTGAAAAAATATGAAACAAAATCTTGGAACCAATAACTTCAGATCTTAGTCTTGACCATTCACACATCTGCAGATTTCTGTTCCAACTAGTGGTCCACAACTGGTTCATTAAAGGCTGTGGTATGAGCTGTCCTGTCTGTGGGAAAGTGCATATAAAAGACACCTTGATGCTTATTGAAAAGAGTGGCATATGTGGCGGCGGCATCAGGTTTCCTCTGAAAATTTGTCAAAATGACCATTCATATGAATGACGTCCAGTAACTGATGATGATAAAAATCTGTGTGTTCTAGTGACGTCGTTAAACGAAACAAACTTTACTTTATTAGACAGTACAAACTATTGAATATGTAATAAAACAGAATTGTGAAGCCTAAGGATGTAGCTCAATCGGTAGCGTGTCCGCCTTTGAAGCGATCTGTCGTACGATCGATCCTTCTCAGTGGTACCAGCTGCAGTTTGGGCTATATTCCGTTCCAACCAGTGTTCCACAACTGGTTCATCAAAGGTCGTGGTATGTCGTGTCGTGTCTGTGCAAAAGTTCATATAAAAGATCCCTTGCTGCTTATCGGAAAGCGTAGCCTATGTGGCGGCAACGGTTTTCCTCTAAAAAAGGAAATGTGTCAAAATGATCATAATTATATGAATGACGTCCAATAGCCGCTGATAAGATAAAAACCAATGTGTTCTAGTGGCGTCGGTAAACAAAACAAACTTTATTTTCCGATGATAAGATGAAAATCAATGTACTCTAGTGACTATTGAACATGTAATAAAATAGAAATGTTCACGCTAGGTAGAACCGGTCTCCGTGGCCGAGTGGTAAGCTATCGGACTTAAGGCTGGTAGGTACTGAGATCGAATCTCTCAGTCGGGGCATGGGATTTTTAACCTCGGTACCGACTCCAACCCAGAGTGAGTGCTCCGCAAGGCTCAGTGGGTAGGTGTTTCC
>JAUTWP010218203.1:0-15435 GCA_033042655.1 Cyathermia naticoides | reverse complement strand
CCTCTAAACCAGACAAACAATTTGGTCCCAATGGCAATGTGTCCATTTAGTGTAAATCTCTAAACCAGAATCTCCTCTAAACCAGACAAACAATTTGGTCCCAATGACATTGTGTCCATTTAGTGTAAATCTCTAAACCAGAATCCCCTGTAAACCAGATAAACAATTTGGTCCCAATAGCATTGTGTCCATTTGGTGTAAATCTAAGCCCTGAAAATGGGGCATCTCTGATAACCAACATTTTACTTGGTCCTATCAGTGTCTGGTTTAGACAGAGTCCACTGTAATTCATTTACTGAAACTGTGAACATGATTTTAAAATTAATATGAGTGTAACAAATTGAAACAAATATTTACACCACTGATTCATCTACTAATATTGGACAAGATTTTAAGGATACAGTATCTATCGTTACAAATTATTAGTTATAAATGTAATAGAAAAATTCTCCATCAGGAAGGGATTCGAATATTTTCTGTGTTTTGACAAGTACATTTTATATTAAGTTATAATGATAAAAAGATTTTCAAACAAATTAATCATTAGTAGATTTATCTATATTAATATCTCATACATCACTTTCAAATTAAGCTGGCGAGATCTCCAGCTACTTGGGCCTCCTGCATTGGCTATGTTTCACTGAACAGTCAAAATTAAATATACATTTTTGAGACAGTATTTACATGATGCCAAAGCTACTTAAAACTAACCCCCTCTACTCAAAACAATTTGAAAGCTCTGCTTCACACATTAAAGCTAGTATTGTCTTACCTTGCCAACAAGTAACTCGTATAACAAAGCTCCCAGACTCCACCAATCACACACTTCCGTGTATCCGGAGATTGAACACACCTCTGTCAAAATTAATAAAACTATTATAACAAAATAACTTGCTACAAATATAGTCAGAATAATACATTGTTTACACATACTATCAACCATATTGAGTGAACAATAATTGTAATTGCTGGCATGATGAAAAAGTAAAGTTTGTTTTATTTAACGATGTCACTAGAGCACATTGATTTTTATCTTATCAATATCATTAGCTATCAGAAATCAAACATATGGTTATTTTGACACATTTCTTTTAAAGGAAACCTGCTACTGCAAAATAGGCTATTCTTTCTGATGAGTAATATGCTGTGTGATTAAAATTATAAAAATATTAAACAAGTGCTCAAACTTAAGAATTTGTATCACACAGCAATTTTGATTCAACCTACAGCAATTTGTTAAAACATAACTTTTCCGACAAATAAACATAACAGAAGAATTATTTTGTCAGTGGCAAAAAAATGCTACCAGTGAAGCACCTCACATATGACAATTTATACAAAAACCATTGACAATTGCTGCCATTAAGTTTGAGTCCTGTAGTGTATGAACTTGTTCCTACCTGGTGCCACATACAGTTGTTCCATGGCTTTCTGATCCACAGCTTTGTCCGACTGAGACAACTGACTGAAGTAGGACAACAAGATGTGACCCCTGTCACCCAGGAGAATGTTGTCTGGCTTTAGGTCTCTGTATCATGCAAATCAAATTATAAACATCACAACTACATGTAGCAACCTTATTAGGATCAGTGCCAATAACTTTGTGACGTTATTCTGTCAGATAGGTTTTACACATTACCTTATAATATGTTAATTTAAAGATCTAGATTAGAAATAATCAATATTAATATTATAAAAACTGATATTTAAAAATGCTATGGTGGTAATTTTATTTATTATTAAGTAACCAGTGATTTACTAACAATGTTAAAGTATTTTATAAAAACAGCTGTGTATAATTATAACGTATAGCACATCGGCAGACATGTATACACTCATATTAAAATACAATCATATTACTTATATGTTTATTTATGTTTTAATTAATGTATGTTAAAAGATGATACATATCAGAAAGTAAGTCTGTCAGTGTGTTAAAGTTTTTGTTCTGTAAATTTTATAATTTCCTTTGAGACCTTTATGTGACTGATGAAGATTTACTGCAGTGTAGACACACTCTTGGGTGTTGAAAACTCATGGTAAAATACAATGTTATACCACTGAAAACATGGTTTACCTGCAGATAATTCCGAACTCGTGAAGTCTTGACAAGGCACATATGATCTCAGCTGCCCAGCGTTTAATACACGACTCTGGAAGCTTCACTAGTTCTGGATTAACAGCATCAAACTGCTCAAACAAACTGGACATTGCACGAGCTCGGTTCTTAGTGGGAGATTTCATATCACATTCAAACGATGCAGATCTTGTCATAAGGTCTGCGGAGTTCATCCGACTAAGACTTAATCGTGTAACATTCGCAGCCTTTGCCTGTAATTTAGAAATCAATGACGATGATTTACCCTGATTATCCGTTTCATTGGTCCGGTTTATTATTGCACTTTGTTCGTCCAGAATAACATGAAGAACAGCATCTACTAACTGACTATTATCACAAACACAATTACTGCCATCTTGGCTGTTGTGACAAGTTGAAGTATTTACATTTTCACTTATTCTTTCAGCTTCACTTGAATCACTGTCATTGGAGGTCCGGTGGATGTCATAAATACTGGGTTCGGTCGAGTCGTGCGATGTGTTCGTAACTCTGCCTGGAGAAATACTTCTAGGTGAGAGGTTATTGTCTTCCACTGAGGTGAATGCAGCATTGGTGTTCTCCTCAGTGAGGTATGTTAAACAATGACCCACAGAATCAGACTGTGAAAGAATTCGCTCTACAGATTTAATGAGTTCCTTTGAATTGTGCACTATTTGTTCAGCATCTAAATTTTCATCACATGTGAGGGATAATTTCTCACCTTCAGACAAAATGGTCTGGTTCTCATTCAAAACAGAAGCACCATGACAAAAGACTTCATCTTTGTTTTCACCCGAATGATCTAAAGCTT
Source organism: Cyathermia naticoides (assembly GCA_033042655.1). Classification (NCBI taxonomy): domain Eukaryota; kingdom Metazoa; phylum Mollusca; class Gastropoda; order Neomphalida; family Neomphalidae; genus Cyathermia; species Cyathermia naticoides. The sequence continues at coordinate 12,526 of JAUTWP010218203.1, read as the reverse complement.
CCTTAGAAGATTCGTTTGCTTCAGGAATACTCTGCACGTATTCAGTGTGATCGGAAAGCATACTGTCCAGTCTGTGGAATCCATCACTATCATAACTGTTGATGGAAAACTTTTCTAATGAAGGTTTTGTTTGGTTTAAAATATCTTGAAAATGATCCTCCTGCTCGAAGTCATCCACGGTTGTAGTAAGACTGAGGTTAGAGACGTCACTCACTTGGAACCCGTCTGAAGACAGACTAGACAGGCGATTATAATCTGGCTTTTTATCACTCTGTGACACCCCACTATCATCCAGTAGACTACAGTTCTGTGTGGCATCGTCTGGTGTGCACTGGTTGATAAATCTAACAGTGTGGCCGTCTGACGTGTCAGGTCCTATGATCAAGTTCTTTTCTTTACTCATCACGGTGGCACTTTCGGATGTATCCTCCGTATGTTTGAGTAAACTGTCTTCTGATGAGTGGGTCTTCTGACCGGAGTAAATGTTCTTACTGTCTGGCAAGCCAATACCAAGATTAACTTCATCACCAGCTGCATTTGAGATACTGTTAAGAATGTAGCTTCCAATGTACGTCCACAGCTTGCCCCCACTAGCGTACTGCAGCAAGAGGTAGATGGCATCATCTGTCTCATAGAACTTGTACAGGCTTGCCATGTAGGGACAGGACGTCGGCAGAATGGTGGGCTTCTTTCCCAACAGCAACGATGCTTTGTGGATTGTCTGAAATACCATTAAAAATTGTCAAAATAGAAAATATTTATAATCAAAATCAACACACCAACAAATAAAAACTGTCATGGTATCTTTTGATGGTGAGGACTTTTTTTTATATTATTTGGCCTACTTATTTTTCTTTAAACTCTTGGGAGGACAGTCCAAAAATAAATAATGATAATAAATGAAGTGAAGTTAGATATGAAGGAACTACTAGAGTGATGTAAAGCATCAGCTCTATTAAAAATAGCAAATACAAAGTAATATGTGCAAATGCACTAGAAAGCCTGTGCCTAATGATGTTTTGACTATTTATGTATAATTATACTATAGCTTATTAGGACATCATACACTGCTATAGAGGGCTGAGATTTAGTTACTCAGTAAATGTAAAACAATTCTGAGATATAATAACAAATTTAACTTGAATCGACATTAATGACCCGTATATAAAATCAAACAGTGACACACAAACCTTGATGCAGTACGTCTCATCACTTTCTTTATCCATGACAAGAATCACTTTGTGCACCGTACCAAGCACTTTGAAGTTTCTCAGTTCTGAGATAGATCCACGCACAAAGGCCAAGGCAGGATCAATCTCCAGAGCAGGTGACATGACAGTATCAATCTGAATAGAATATTTTACATTAATACTGAAATATCAAGTGATAATTGTTATAATCAGTAATAAAAAAAGCACAGCTCATTTCTGAAATGCTGGCATCCATTTAGCTTGGTCACATATGACTCAGATTGGTAGAGCAGTTGATTGAAACAGAAGAATTGCAGTCATCGAAATTTGGATTATATTATGACAGCAATTTTGTAGGAATATTAACAAAGTAAATACCAACAATTATAAAAATGACATTGCAAATCAGTTTTGCAGGAAAATGAATAAAGTAAATAAAGGGCTCAAATTTAAGAATTTCTAACCCACAGCAATTTTGAATTTTTTTTGCCATAGGCGAAAGACTCCCTGATGACAATTTTGATTCAACATATGGCAATTTGTTAAAACAACTTTTGCAACAAATAAACAAAACAGAATTAAGTTATATCACCAGTGGTAAAAAAATTCCACCAGTGAAACACCTTGCTTAAGGCAATTCATACAAAATTGCTACTGGTGCAGCCGTTAAATCAGAGCTCTGAAATACCAAACAATGATAAAAATGACATGGCAAATCAGTTTTGTATCAGCTTTTTACTGCGGTACTACTGATCACCACCGTGAATATGGAAAAAATATTTAAAATATTCTGGATTTCACAGATCTAACAAAACAGTGGAGTGTGTGTCTACAACTGTGAAGTATTTTCTCTTACCCCTGACCAGCGCCATTCATCAGAACTGTCTTTAGCAAGATGATGGTTGTATAGGTCTTCTGCTTTTATTAAGTACTGAGCAGTCTTCCTGCGCACAGCATCCCGCCTCGCTTTATTGTTGTCCACTGAAACAAGCACTTTTATGTGAGCAATAAGGTTTCCACAAGGAACAATTTCAAAAGAGAAACAATTCAATCAAGCTGAGTGGAGCATGCAGTAAAAAGGAATATTCTAAATAAAATATTAACTTTCATGTATTATTATTAATAAAGTAAAGTTTGTTTTATTTAATGATGCCACTAGAGCACATTGATTGCTTTTTAATTATCAGCTATTGGACGTCAAACACATGGTCATTCTGACACATTTTGTTTCTGAGCAAACCAGCCACTACCTCCACATAGGTTACAGTAAGTGGTCTTTTATATGTACTTTTTCACAGACAGGACAGCACATACAGTCTTTGATGAACCAGTTGTGGACCACTAGTTTGAATGGAAAATAGCCCAAACTGTTTTATTATTAATAAAATATTAATAAACATGTTTGGATACGGGCAACAAAAAAGCAGTACAATCTGTTTACCCCATCATGAATCTAAATGAAACAAGAGCTAATCTTAATTCCATAACATCATACCTTGAACACCCTGGAGAAGAATTCCAACTCCAGTTTTGTAACAAGTGAATGCTGTTTCATAGCTTCCATTAGCCTCACACTCCTGAGCCAAGCAAATCTGATTTGCAGCCAAATAAATGTAGTCATCTTTGCCACCAAGATCCATGGTAGATACACTAGACTGTGTGGATGTCCGCTGTTTCCGGGGGCTTGGTGTTGCACTGCATACTCTGGAAACAGATCTGCTTGATCTATTACCGTAGATCAACAAAATGAACATAATCAATACAAATGTATAAAGAAGAAGGAATATTTGTGCTGTTTAACATCTTAACATATTGTTTAATGCATCAGTATTATGTCACTTCTAGGTCACTAAGGTATCAAATATACTTGCAATATGTTGTTTACAAAACATGCAGCTTTAACACAGGCTGTTTTTTGGTTTTAGCAATGTGTCTTTTATATGATATTTCCCATACAGGATAACACATAAGTCTTAGGTTGGTATATCAATAATATTGAAGTTTCAAAAGAACATAAAAATTGGAATTATTCTATTAAATTTAGTTTGCGAGAATTACCACAGGGAGATAACTCTGTAGCAAGTTTTAGAATGATCCAATCAAAACTAGGAGATGACAGACTTTAGGGATCATTCACAATTAGTAAATTGATTTACTGACATTTTGGTATTTTAAAGAGTACAATTTACAGTGGTTTAGAAATGTGTACTTTCCGTAAGAATAAAATAAACTTTTAACATCAAATTTATATATGTATTTTATAAACTTTAAAAAACCCTGTCAGAATCAAAATAATTGAAACATGAAAATCTCTCTAGTAGTTTGTGGTAACTGTCACAAAGGAGTCTTGTACTAAGTTTCAGAACAATCTCAATTAAAAATCTAGAAAACAAAGTTGGCAGATATGAAAAATTGATGCCTGACAAATTAGAAAACTTCATTGATGAAGCAGTTGTGGACCACTGGTTGAAATGGAAAATAGCCTGAACTGCAGATGGGTCCACTGAGAAGAAAACTATTAGTATTGCAAAACCTAAAATATTTAAAATTTGAATAGCATGACATTACTCGAACTAGTTTATAAGTTGATATTTAAATATACAGCTGACTACCGTACTACACTGACCTGGGCGTGGATGACACACTGGAGGTGGAGTTCACACTACCCTGACTGATGGAGCTGGGTCGAGACAAATCAATATCTCCTTTACCACATTCAACCTTTGACAGTGACCGGTTTCTCAGTGGGTCAAACTCACTGATGTTGAAAGTCTGGTCACTATGTCCACTCTGACAGCTGTCAGTGAAGTCATCACCACCACCCTTCACAGAACTGTGGTCTGAGACCATTACATCTACCGTCTGCTTGTCCTTACTGATACCATCACTATGGTTAAAGTCAGGAATCCCATCTTCTTGATTCACTGCTTCTGCTCCCAGCGGCATTTCACCCTCTGTGTCATCTATATTGGCACAAGTAGTTTTAGCCTGAAAGAGCCAGCTAGCACTCTGAGTTATGTCGTGGTCCTGGTCAGTGTGACTGCCTGCATCATACTTAAGTGGATCGAAGAAAGAAAGATCTGTATCGGGTAGAGAGGATCCAAGGGGTGAGTCTGCATCTGTGTCTCCAAATTCATCCACATCTATAGAGGAACCTAAACTTATATTGTCAGGAACTTGCGGAAAATTCCAAGTTCCTTCAAGGAGTTTAATCCTGCAAGCAAAATATGTCTCAATTAATAATGGATGAAAGAGTTAAACAAAGAATACTACATGATACTCATCTTACACACATTGTCCAAATAAATAAGTTGCTAATAATCTTAAATACTGTACATAATTCATTCATAGCAGCACTTAAAAAGTCATCTTGTACTTCTAAATTTTCTTAAAGCTCATGATCTTGATAGTAACTTGCGTGACGTATCTAAAGTTTAAAATGTATCAGACTATCACCTATCATAAAATATGTGGCTATGTGAAAATGACAATGATTAACTATACAAATAAAAAATTAATTAACAAAATTAAACTTGTGCAAGTGATTTGTGAATGAAACTATCATTTGTGCAATTCTGCCTGCTATACAAAAAATGAAATTCAAAATAATAAAATTTGTTTTATTTAATGACGTCACTAGAGCACATTAATGTTTGTCATCATTGGCTATTGGATGTCATAATTTTGGTCATTTTTACACATTTTGTTAGAGGAAACCTGCTGCTGCCACATAGGCTACTCTTTTTGATAACCAGCAGAGGATCTTTTATATGCACTTTCCCATTGACAGGACAGCACATACCACAGCCTTTGTTGAACCAGTTGTGGACCACTGGTTTGAATGGAAAATTGCTAAAACTGCAAATGGGTCCACAGAGAAGGATCGATCCAATGACCGACTGCTTCAAAGGTAGACATGCTACCGATTGAGCTACGTCCCACTCCGTAAAAAAATTGCTCATCTACTGACTCTTTAGCACTTGGTTGAGAGAGCTGACTGCAGTCGGACATCTCGCTGACTGGAGAGGTTAGGTCTGGAGCAGGAGTCGGCACAACACTGTGTACTGCATCACCAGCCTGCGACTCCACGATGGGAACTACATCGGGCGGGAGACTGGCAGGTTTGTGATCGGACAAGATGTCCAGCTTTGAAGGGCGCAGAACAGGACCCACATGGAAACCTGACAGTGAAATCTTTCCTCCCTAAAACACACAAATATAATATTATTATGAAATATTATGTACAACCATATTAAATTACTAATAATTATACAGGTTTGTGTTTAAAGCAGATTCACTTGCGACCAATGAAATATGCTGGTATAGACAAAGTGCCGATATAAACAGATTTTATCCAGTTATAGTAGCTGGATGGGACTTTGAAATTATGCTGGTTTATACAGAAATCTGGATTAGATAAATCCTGGTTTAGATAGAAAGTCGGTATAGACAGATATCATCCTGTTACATTAGCTGGATGGGACTTTGAAATCATGCTGGTTTACACAAAAATCTGGATTAGACAAATGCTGGTTTAGATAGTGTCGGTATAGACAGATATCATCCTGAGTTACATTAGCCAGACAGGGCATTAAAATTGTGCTGGTTTAAACAGAAATCTGGATTTGACGAAAGCTGTTTTAGACCGAGTCCACTATGTATACTTATTATTCTGAAACATTACGTACAACTATATTCAATACTTGAATCATGAGAATGTATATTATAGTCTACATGTACTTCCCTGAAAGGAAATTCACGTAGTTTTGATGACATTTTTGTTAATGCTTGACATTCATTGTAAAAATGTTATTTGAGGTATAACACACCTGTCATTAATTTAACAATGCCACTTGTGGACCACTGGCTGGAATGGAAAATAGACTAAATTGCAACTGGGTCCACTGAGAAGGATCAATCCTATGACCGACCGCTTCATAAGGGGACACGCTACCGATTGAACCACACCCAGTTCAAAAATAAATAAATATGAAAAACAGAATTGAGTGATTCCAATAAGTCTAAGAGTATGTATCAGCATGAACATGAATACTTATCCAGGATGTATGCATTATTATGTAAATAAATTTTTTCAATACGTCATTGTAGTTTGAGAAGATTCAGATTTATTCATAATTATTTCAGTACTGCAGATGTTCATCTTACCTCCCAGAAAGTCTTGAAATATGGAGAATTATACAGATGTATCTGATGACCAATGAAATTGAGCAGACTTAGTGCGCTCTGTCTTCTCTCTTCAATGACTGCCTCGTCAAAACGACCTGCAGAGTAACATACCTCACTTTGAAAGAAACTCAACTATCTTTTAACTTTCTTACATTCAACAAGCTTCATGATGGCTTTCTTATGGCATCAGAAACAGACTACAAAAGTATCACTTAATTAATGGAAATATAACTTAATAAAAACTTTTAATATGGCAAAGTACAAAACTACTTCAGTTCATAGGCATAAAACAAAAACAGGATAAAATCAATGTGTATAATTACTTGTATATTTGACCAAACAGGATAAAATCAATGTGTATAATTACTTGTATATTTTACCAAACAGGATAAAATCAATGTGTATAATTACTTGTATATTTTACCAAACAGGATAAAATCAATGTGTATACAGTCAAACCTGTTTTAAGCAGCCACCCAAGAGGAACAAAAAGTGGCCTCTTAAGACAGGTGACTGCTTAATACAGGTTATATTGTACTAAATTTGGGGGAAAATAAAGGTGACCTTTGAAGACAGGTGGCTGCTTATTACAGGTGGCCGCTTTAGCAGGTTTGATTGTAATTGTTTGAATATCTTAGTTCATCCCAAAAAGGATAAAATCAATGTGTGTAGTTATTTGAATCTTACCAAACAGGATAAAATCAATATGTGTAGTTATATGAATCTTACCAAACAGGATTTAAAATCAATAAGTATAATTATTTGTATATTTTATCAAACAGGATAAAATCAATGTACGTGTAATTGTTTGAAAATCTTACCAAACAGTTTTGGTTTGGCAAATGGGGGAAATTCATCTCGTCTGTGGAGAGATCTATGTAGATTTAACATAGCCTTAAACAGTTCTTTGAAATCATTATATCTTTTCCAGCAAATAATCTGAAAATAAATGTATTTCTTAAACAAATTGAATTATAATTTAAAAAAATGTGTGTGTGGAATTTCTGTGCTGGTACTGTGGTAGAACTTGGAATTCAACCAGTATTGATAATAGTATTAATAATAACAGAAATATAGACAGAACATTTCAATACATTACTGATTAGGATCCTATAATAATTCAATAACTTAAATAGGTATTTTTTTTAAATAAATGAATGTATGCATACACACAGTGTCAATCTTTGTTACCTAAATTTGTCACTTTTCTCAGTATTTTAAACATCACATTTTGCTGATATCTGTTTCTACTTAAAATCAGAAAAAAAACCTCAGGAAGATGTATAATAATATGAACATTCTCCAGTTACCCACATTATTAAAAAATAATCACTTACCTCTGTAAGACTTTCTGGCTGACTAATTGGGAAAAACTGAAACAAAAATTTTAAATGTTTGTTTTGTAAGTTTTTAAGAGTTTACACAACCCCCCCACACACACATGTTGAGGTCACATGAATAAAACAAAACATATTCATGTTTCCTAAAGCACAGTGATGTTATGTCATGTGAGGTTACTGGAATGTTGCAGGAGGTGTTGAAATTCCATGTACATCATTGTCACGTATATTACATTGCACAGAACAGTCAAAACTGACAGTGACAGCACATTTGAAATCTCTTCTTCAGTCAAATTAGATATGTAAATGACCATATTTTAATGTTCGCATAGACATTTTGTGGGGCATTCAATGCTTCCACCAAAAAGGAGGGTTTTCCAGCTTTATAAAAAATATTTTTAGTTTTTTTTCTCATGAAAATGGGGGTGGGATGTTTGAGTGTGGTGTAAATCCAATGAAAAGATAAGAAAGTATGATAATTCAACAATCAACACTTTCACTCTAAATTCAATATACTATAAATCGGCGAGGCAGGTTGCCAGCTGTCTGCCATTGCTACGTTGTAGCGCTATTCAGGTGACCTAAATATGGTGCAGCAGATCATTGCATCAGAAGAACGGAGCATGGTGTGCATCAAACAAACGTACAAGATATATCGTCCTATCATTAGTTTTCGAACATAATTTGTTTTATTCAGGATTTCTCGCGAAGCGTCGCAAATTAACAGCCAGTCTATCTTTGATAGCCATTCAAAAATTCTTCGAGTAAAACTCACGTGTGTAAGAATGAAATCTATATCTTGTAATCTTATGTCCTTTTGCCTTGCGTCAAATTGTGACACTTTATGTAAAAATGCACCATCATTAAAAAGGAAACAAAAACACTCAAACAAAAATGTCAGTACTCACGAGGAAGCAACGTCTGCTATGTTTACTAATTATACTAGCGGTCTACAATACCTAAAGGTAACTACTGTAAAAAAATAATAATATGGAACTTCCGTTCAGGGCGTTTCAACAACTAATGCTGCAACATTTGGCTACCGGAAGTTGACAAGCTTTATAATGATGGCCATACGTGTTACCGAGGTTGTTGGTTTCATAAGTAACCTTTTTATTTCATGGATTAAATACTCAGTTTATAGTTAAGAAAAACAATTTGAAGTTTCAATTTGTATATTTCACGAAATCTGCAATCTACACTTATTCGTTCGAAAACTAGTAATCAATTAAATCAGAGGATATTCTAAATCATCTAAAGACTAAAATTAATGGTTAAATATGTTTTTAAACCAGACACTACACTCAGACTCAGTAACACTGCCCCTTTAAATTCGTTTTATGCAAAATGTTAATGGTCTGATATCATAGTACTATTAGGTGTATCAATATATTAATCGTAGCATACAATACTAAATCATTACAGTTGAATAAGTCTTATCAACAACTTACTTTGCATGTTACTTTATAAATTGTGAACCCTTTTGCATGAAGCTGTGGATCACGCACATTAAAACACCATATTATTTCTTGTTTCACTGGTTTAAAAGCCATAATGAAACGCAAATAAGTATGTTTCTCTTTTTTTACAAATAATAAATTACAACATTTCAGATTATATATTAGTAATATCAAATAAAATAAAATTTACAAATCATCAAAATTTAGCAAAATTTGACAAGTACGGAAACGGAAGTGATACCCGGAAGTAAGCTTTGTTCGGGTTTTAGAAAAGTTAACGGTATTGGATAATAAAACTGTTGTTTTTTGTTTTATTCTTTTAGTTAAAGTTCCAAAAAATCTATTTTTTTCATTATTAAAACATCGATATTGATGTTTATTTATATTTTGAAATTTAATAAAATATTTTCTAGCACGATAATGTGTTCCCTTTTTCGTATTATGAAGACATTTTATAATTTTTATAACAAATGAATTATTCATCTTCGGATTAAAAGAGTTCTGGTTCCGTGAAGCTGTCGAAAAATATAAATTGCATTTATAAACGTGTGCGTGACTAATATTGGACGTATTTATGACATTTAGACGTTGTTGATTTTAAAGTTCAGTAAAACATAGTTATTCAATATGGGGCTTTTGACCATTTTAAAAAAAATGAAGCAAAAAGAAAAAGAAGTCCGCTTATTGATGTTGTATCCTTTGATATTATTTGGTTACCAAGTTACAAGTAACCAAGGCTCCAATCCCAAGGGCTGTTTAAAAAACAAAATAATAATAAACCTGTTGGGTTCAGTTTCATGTCAAAACATGGAATTGCATTGGCCAATAGCCTGGCTGCATTTACCCACTGTAACCCAGTAGGCCTAGACTAAAGTATTAAGCTCACCTAACTCGTAATAAATTAATTAATAGACGTTTAAAATAAGTTAGTTTGTTAATCTTATATTGTTACTACTAAGCTGAGAAAAAACCTTTAAAATACTATATTTGTCGATTTATTATGGGGGGGTGGTACATGTCGAACTCTTCTCCTTTTATTTTGTGACGAGCTGCGAGTTAAATATTTTGAAAGTAATACACACTATTTTTATTATTATTTAACTACATGCATGTGCACACACACACATTTAAATCCAAAACAAAAATACTACTAGTATTCAACTATAAATAGCAAGAATAAATACATATATACATAACATATATAAATCATAATTCCCATTGAATAAACATAAAATAACTTTTTATTGTACATGGTTTCAATTGATTATGGAACTTGTAATCAATTATAACTTGATTAAATTGAACATTACTATTGTAAAGTATTATACATGCAGGGGTGCACAAATTGCGCGAACGACCGTTTCGCGCAAAATTGTCCTGTGTAACCCATTTCACGTTCGCCACCTAATCTAGATTGAGATTCAAACGTTTTCTGGCATATATAATAAATTTAATTATTTAAAAAAAAGAGTTACTCCAACTAAAAGGGTTACACAAAACGAAAAAAAGGGTTACGCAAATATTTTTTGCATAACCCATTAATGGGTTACGCAGAATTTTAATTTGTGCACCCCTGTACATGTAGTTGATGACTAATGGCTGTAGTTACCATTTGAAAGTTAGTCAGGCCAAACGTTGAGGCCAGGTGGGTGTGGAGGGGGGCAAGATAAAGCCAATTCCACATTACGTGTTACAACTTACATTTTTAACTCAATTTTTCTTAATAAATGTGTGCATAATAATATTATCAACAACAAGCTTATCATTATCAACTAAATTGTTATAAATTAATAATACTACCTTATTACTCTCTAAAATAAAATAGGAACAAATGGCCCCACTTCAATTTTTTTTACAGTTACACAGACTTTATGAGGTTATGTGTGTAACATATGGATGCCAGACCTTTTTCTACCAGTTTTTAAAGTTCTGAGTTTACAAGTTAGAATCATAATTTGTGTTTTGATTTTAGTCAACAAGATGTAAGTTTATATTCATCAGACAAAAACAATCTCCTTACTCCAATATTTCACATTAAAATTGTTAGGATATAGTGTTACATAATTTGTTACGTGTTTTATACATCTGAATTGCATAAATCAATAATCACCTTATAATGAATTATATAACAATTTTCTAGTAATTTGATTTGCTTTTCAATACTTTTAGTGTATGCAGTAATGTTTTTAACATAAAATTTCAATGTTGTTTGTTTAGAGGTGGATTTAGGGGAGTTCTGGCACTTCCATCCCTTTTCATTGACAAACTGCATATAAGCATAATCAAATTTATCACATGTTTTTCCTTAGCATTAATTTTAGAGGTTTAGATAATGCTGGAAAAACAACAATATTGAAAAAATTCAATGGAGAGGATATTGATACAATCTCACCCACTTTAGGTTTCAACATCAAGACTCTGGAACACCGGGGGTATATTTCTTTGTGATTTATTTTCCTTATTAACATTTAGAAAAGCCACCATTTATAAAATCATTATCATTATTTCTCTAGTCAATTAATAGTATAGATGGAGAATTTTGATTATTTTTGGTACAGAGATTTGACAGGAATTTTTAAATAATTATTTTACTTTAGTATGATTTTGAGTTCATATGTACATGTATTTAATAAATTAAATAATTAATTTATAGTCACCAATATTAAGTTAATATACTAGTATTCTTTTTCATGTTAATCCACATACATTTTTTAAATATATCGTATACTGGATATGAAGCTAAATTTCAGATCCCTTAGGAATAAATTTATAATTTTAGAATAAAGTTACATGTAAAATATGTTCAAATTAAGTTTAAAAAAATTAATGTCCTACTATCCCTACCTATTATTTTCCAGTAAGTTTTAGTTCCAATATATAAAAAAAAATATTCATTAAATTCTATTTTTAGATTCAAGCTAAATATATGGGATGTTGGTGGTCAGAAGTCATTGCGTTCATATTGGAGGAACTACTTTGAGTCAACTGATGGTCTGATCTGGGTGGTGGACAGTGCTGATAGAATGAGGCTGCAAGACTGTAAGCAAGAACTCCTCTCTCTGCTGGTGGAGGAACGACTGGCCGGAGCAACACTTTTAGTGTTTGCCAACAAGCAAGACTTAGCCGGCTCTCTCAAACCTGAAGAAATCAAGGCAGTAAGACATTATTTCCATTTAAAAGTTAAAACTCTAGACTTCTTGTTCCGCAGTTACATCCTCTAGGAAGGAGCGGGATGTAGCTCAGTTGATAGTGTGCCCGTCTTCGAAGCAGTTGGTCATCGAATCGATCCTTCTCAGTGGACCCAGCTGCAGTTTGGGCTATTTTCCGTTCCAACCAGTGGTCCACAACT
>JAUTWP010218092.1:0-15439 GCA_033042655.1 Cyathermia naticoides | reverse complement strand
ATGCACTTTTCCATAGACAGAACAGTACATACCACAGCCTGATGAACCAGTTGTGGACCACTGGTTGGAACGGAAAAATACCATACAGAGCGTGGGATCAGGTATAAGACAAATAATTTTGATATAATTGTAAAAGATTTTTTGTTACAGGTTTTTGGTATAATTAAAGATATCGGGATAATTACCCCCACCACACCCACCAGATATTACCACCCGATAATACTCCCTGTACTATCTACACCCGTGACTGTGACAACCACCCCATCAATTATAACAGTTCCTTAGATTATTTGAGTAATATTGCCCATTATGTAGAGATTTCCATCATTGTAAATTTAACTACTTTATATTGAAATATTTTTAGTCAAACCTGCCCAAGTGGACACCTGTAATTAGCTATAGTACAATATAACCTGTATTAAGCAGCCACCTGTCTTCAAATATCTCCCAAATCAGCTAATTTAGTCTCTCTGCTAAATCCTCCAACTCCCACCTCATTTCCTTTCCCAGACGCAATGGATAGCTTGAACCATAAATGGCACCTGAGAGAGGCATCTGGTATAATAGCCTAACTCTAAATGTAGACATTAAATAACATGACCTGACATAACGAACATTTGAAGACAAGGATGTAACATATACTGACACCCAAAAGAAATGTTACCAAGTTCTGAGACTACTGAAGAAAAACCAAAGCATGAATATGCACCATTGCATGTTTAAAGGATTTTTTAATAAGAATGATGTTTTGGCATGTTGTGAACAAAATTTCATTCTAATGAACATATATCTTTTGAACATCCAACATGTTTTGTTTTTTCTTCAGTTGTCTCAGAATCTTGGTATCGTTTCTTTTGGGGTCAGTTTATTTAAAGATGTATATTTAGATTCACGTGATTGTGTGGTATTTTCTAAACAACTGTTATTTATGTGTGATATTCGTATGCTTTGCGGCTTGCTGGACTCTAGTCATCGTGTTCTTCTGTCCTTTATGTTTGTCTAAATTCCTCCTAAATTAATTTTAACATTAGCATTAGAAATTACTTAAATTTAAAATTATAAATCCAGACTAAATATCGTCACAATGGGTGAAGGGTAAATTCCTTCCTCTAAATTAATTTTAACATTAGCATTAAAAATTATTTAAATTTAAAATGATAAATTCCGACTAAATATCGTCGCAAATGGGTAAAAGATTCTCATAGCGACGTTATACTCCATATAATGTGACACTCACCCGACTAAATAAAACAATATTTAAATGATAACACTATAGACCCCTCCTTTCCCCTCCCCTCATCATTCTGGGTAGGGCATCGGGTGAAGTCAGATGCCATGCCCACGATGAGCGTGTTTGAACAGATTTGGTGACATAAGCGCGTTAACTTTTTTACCATACCATGTCTTTAGTACATAACTGGTGACATTTAGAGGTAAACAATTTTAAATTTAGTTTTTGCCCTTTATTGTTTATTCTTTAGACCAACTCCAACAAATTGGGCACAAATTGTTATCATATCACTAAAAACCTTTTGACAAAGCCCACAGAAAAGTGCATTTAAAAGACCTTGCTGCTTATTGGAAAGAGTAGCAGGTTTGCAATAAAGATATATGTCAAAATGACCGTATGAATGACATCTAATAGCTGATGATAAGATAAAAATCAATTTGCTCCAGTGTGTTGTTAAATAAAACTTAACTTTTACTGAGAAGGATTAATCTGATGACTGACCACTTCACAAGCAGATATTCTACCTGCTGAGCTACAGGTCATGTCATGTTGTTTAACATCTAAATTCAGAACCAGGTTATAGCAGAAGCCTCTCCCTGGCACAGTTTATGGTTTTATCTATCCACTGCATCTGGGACAGGAAATGCTGAGCTACACCCCACTCCCTAATTAAACAATATGCTGAGTGTTATTAAACAAACATTCTTAAAAGACATATATTAAATAAATACAGATAAAATGTCACCAGTCCTTTATACCAACAATTGTCTTCAGAGTCAATATTTATAAAGGATGAGTAGACATTATCTTAAAATAGATGTCTCATTTATTAGTGTACAATATGATTTAAAAAAAACAATTCTATGCAGACTCATGCTTTGTAGGTATTTTGTAACGTTTGAGTCTTGATAATTATGATTGTATTGTTGGGGAGTGCCATTTTTTTAGGGTAGGTTCCATTTTATTTTTTGTGAGTGGTAAGAGATACTGCATACTTAATGATAAGTTGATGATTGAGACTGTTTTATTGATATATATATGTCACTGACACTGGTGAGAGATACTGCATACTTAATGATAATTTAATGATTGAGACTGTTTCACTGACAGGAAAATGTAAATAACTTTTTATCATTATAGAACAAAATTATCTGAAATTTTAGAGTATGCAATTTTACCCTCTGGAAAAATCCCTCTGTGTATATTTTTGTATTATATCTGTGACTGTGTATTTTTTTCAGGCTCCACCATACATGGGATCGATACCCACATCAGCTATTCCTTCTTATAACCCATACTTGAATTCTATGCCTACGATATCCATGCCTGGCAGTGAGTCGTCAGGGCTGGTTGCTCAGCAACAGGTTCCTGGGGTAATACCCACCACAGTGCCAGCACAAACCCAGAAGATCGCTCGTCCCGATAGGCTAGAGGTAGGTCATGTGATCTTGGTCCCAACCAATCACAGATGTCGATTCTTAGCTGATACCATTTTTGTGTTTTTTGTGTATTGACAGCTTGCTTGATATTTCGTGGTCGCTTATCTCACCAGGTGAAATATTTGTCTTTTTGTTAAGATATTTATTCAGATATCAAGATAATAATGTTCTCTGTGAAATTTATAATATTATTTTATTCTTTAAAAGGTGTGTATTTTTATTGCTTCAAATTTGGGTTAACATGGTCACAGGTTTTCCTTGATAAGATTATTGTTTTTAATGGGATGTTTTGATTGGTTAGAATTATGTACTTTCTTGAAAGGGAAGTTTTGATTGGTTAGAATAATGTACTTTTAGAAAAGGAAATTTTCATTGGTTAAAAAAATATACATTCTAGAGAGGGGTGTTTTCATTGGTTAAAATATACTGTCTTGAGAGGGGAATTTTCATTGGTTAAAATAATACTCTTTCTAGAGGACTTTTCACTGGTTAAAATTATTATAATTTCACACAAGATAACCATATATAGGTGTAAAGCCTGGTCAATGAATACATGGTATTTTTTTTTTGACAATCATGAAATTTTTCAGGAGAGTAGTTTTGGACATCAAGTAAGTATACACTAGTTTGATTTTCTGCTTCTCTTTCTTTGCCTGGCCCGTTTTACTTATATACCTGTCACCATTTTCTCACCAGTTCCCAGTTATAACAAGATTTAAACATTTAGAATCCCAGTTATAACAAGATTTAGAATCCTAGGTGTCACCATGTTCTCACCAGCTCCCTATTATAACAACATATAAACATTTAGAATCCCAGTTATAACAAGATTTAGAATCCTAGGTGTCACCATTTTCTGACCATGGTCCCAGTTATAACAGGATTTAGAATCCTAGGTGTCACCATTTTCTGACCATGGTCCCAGTTATAACAACATACAAATATTTAGAATCCCAGGCCCCTTTTACCTTGATTTCGGTCACCATTTTGTCATTGTTATACCATGTGACTACCTTAGTGATCCCAGTTCTAACAACATACACAAATTTAGAATCCCAGACCCATTTTACTTATATTTCAGTCACCAATTTCTTACTGTTATACCATGCGACTACCTTAGTGACCCAGTTATAACGACATATAAACATTTAGAATCCCCAGGGTCATGTCCCGGAGATGGTGGATGAATAAAACCATAAACTGCACCCATGAGAGGTGTCTGCTATAACAGCCTGGCTCTGAATGTAGACATTAAACAACTTGATCTGACCTCAGGGTCACAATTTTATCTCCGGTATATCATGCTTCTACTTAAAACAATATATATACATTTAGAATCCAGCATTTCAGTGTTTTGTTTTCTGGTATAGGCTACCATGCAACAGATTATATTTTAATAGCATTTACATTTATATTCTCCAATGCCACCATTTTCTCACCAATATACTGCATTAATGAAAGTACAGTTTGTTTTATTTAACAACATCACTAGAGCACATTAATTGTTTTTTAATCATCGGCTATTAGATGTTAAACATGGTCATTCTGACAGCTTCAGGGGAAAAAAAATTCATTCGTACTAAGAGATCTTTTATATGAGTTTTACCAGACTGGATAACACATACCAGTGGTGGATCTAGCCGGGGCCCCCCTAAATTTTGCTATTTTTCACATTTTTACATTGAAAATATTTTCTGGAATGTTTGTGGCACTTATGCTCATCATTGGGGGCCCCCTAAATGGAATTTCCTGATCCACCTCTGCATACCACAGCTTTATTCCTGCCTTAGCGATGCTGATTATAACTGTATACACATTTATCAACATGCTATCTGGAATTCTTAGATATCTGCTTCTGTAGATGCCTAATTTATTACTATTGCTTACCAAACTGGTCCAACATCCCGGATAAATCAACACTCTAGCATTCATTAGATGCTTAATTTATTACTATTGCTTACCAAACTGGTGCAATTTTTGCTGACAAATCAAGAATTTCTAGCATATGGGGTTCATTAGATGCCTAATTTATTACTGTTGCTTACCAACAGTTTCTAACTTCTGTAGAATTTAGGACAGTGGAAACCTGCTCCCACACAGGCTACTCTTTCCAATATGCTCTCATTTCAATCCAATTCCTTCATTAGCATCGTTAGCTGAAAAATATATAACTAAAGGGGACCTCTTGGAAACTTTCTGATAAAGAGTTTTAAACTTTCTGATAAAGGGTTTCAAACTTTCTAAAAAAAATTGTTTAAAACTTTCTGATAAGGAGTTTAAAACTTTCTGATAAAGAGATTAAAACTTGATGATAAAGTGTTTAAAACCTTCTGATTAAGGGTTTAAAATCTTCTCATAAAGGGTTTAAAACTCTGATAAAGAGTTTAAAACTTTCTGATAAAGAGATTAAAACTTGATGATAAAGAGTTTAAAACTTTCTGATAAAGAGATTAAAACTTGATGATAAAGGGTTTAAAACCTTCTGATTAAGGGTTTAAAATATTCTCATAAAGGGTTTAAAACTTGATGATTAAAGGGATCTGTTTAAAACTTTATGAAGAAGATGACTTGTTTGCTGTAATCTGTTTGTTCCTGTCCTCAAACATCTCGTTCACAATGTGATTTCCTTTCTGTACCACTGACCATCTCCTTTACATCATCCCCTTCCATCTTAGCACCAGAGTCTTATCTAATCTGTCCGTGGCATGTTCAGTAAGGTGCCTTGATATCCATACAAAAATATCACTTGTAAAACATTGGGTTCAGTATCAGCCATAAACTTGTGATGGCAGTTTTGTAGGAATATTAAAATAAATACCCAACAATGATAAAAATAATCACAAACCCCCACATGAAAAAACGTGGGGTTCAGTGTCAGCCATAAACTTGTGATGGCAGTTTTGTAGGAATATTAAAGTAAATACCCAATAATTATAAATAATTATAAAAATGACATCACAAATCCTCACTTGAAAATACATGGTGGTCAGTATGAGCCGTCGAAATTTGCATCAACTTACGATGGCAATTTTGTAGGAATATTAAACACCTAACAAATGTCATCGTAAATCTGTTTTGCAACAACTTTTTACTGTGGCAACAATGATAAAAATGCCATCACAAATCAGTATCATCCTTCAAAATTTGGATCATCTTTCGATGGCCAGTACAGTTTAAAATCTTGCAGACAGTTTTAAAAATACAAGACTATTTTAATTTCTTTATAGACATTTTATGGATGCCCTTATCTGTGATTTCTGAAAATACAGTCAAACCTAAAGTGGTCACCTATATTAAGCAGCCACCTGTCTTCAAAGGTCATCTTTATTTTTGCAAAAAACAACTTTATTTAGTATAATATAACCTGTATTCAAAGGCCACTTCTATTTTCTCCCATTTTGGCTAATTTATTACAATATAACTTGCATTAAGCAGCCACCTGTCTTCAAAGGTCAATTTTATTTTCTTCCAAATCAGCTAATTTAGTACAATATAACCTGTATTAAGCAGCCACCTGTCCTCAAAGGTCACCTTCATTTTTTTCCAATTTGGCTAAGCAAGTACAATATAACCTGTATTAAGCAGCCACCTGTCACTTGGGTGGCTGCTTAAGACAGGTTTGACTGTAGTTACGACACACTTAGTGCTAATTTTAGAATCAAATTAAAGAGAACATTTTAGAATGCTATCTTGAGCTTATTAGAAGAACAAATAATGTTAAGAGTAGAAAAATAATGGAATCGGGAACACCATAAAAACTTGGAAGAGATTTCATTTTTTAACTACTGTTAAGTGGGAATGCACAAAAATAACTGAAATTTCACAGAGAATGTTTTTTATTATTGTAAATTATTCTCATTTTCCGTTTTGAATATGTTTATTATTTTTAAGTGTTTACAACTGCTGTGAAAATAATATCTAAGTCATCTATTTTTGTTGTGAACTTTTGTCCTTTATTGCTTTTAATATAATTATCTCCCCTACCAAGAAAGGGAGATAACTCATGTGGGCAAATAGTGTCATTAGCCAAGGCAGACAACTCCAGCTAGAATCTTTTTTTCTGAAACTTTCACAAGCTTTTTTATTCTAATTTAATTAGTTAATAGTTTGACAGCTCTTTCATATTCTGCTTAGGGTTATCACAATTATTATCTTTATTTTCCTATTTATTCAGAGAGTAAGCATTTTATAACTAATCCAAAATAGATATTCTCAACAAAAAAAAACTTACTAATTTAAAAAAAATGGTGGGGATTTCTACTACTGTCTATCTTTATTTTCCTATTTATTCAGAGAGTGAACATTTTATAACTAATCCAAAATAGATATTCTCAAAAAAATAACTTTTATTAATTTAAAATATTTGTTTTTGGGACTCTGTTTCTACTACTGTGTACAAATAGGAAAATTTTGATAATTTTGATGACCAAATATTCTGAGTCGTGTTTATTTGATTTTGTCTCATTTTAAATGTTAAAATATTGTTTGTTTATATTATTTGTTGAATTATTTTGCTATTGTGTTGAATAATGTTTTATTTAGAAAGCTAATACACAAAATAATCAATACTATTGATCACAATGTTCCAACGTTTGATTGATTTTAGATATTTTTCACGTAACTTTTGTTAGTGTGTATACCTCTGACATCACCGCACTGTGACAAACTGCACTTTCTAATCTCACTTTAAAAAAACTAAAAAGGGAGATAACCACACTTTTAACTTTACACTGCTAAGAAGGCACCCTTTCAACCCCTGTATACTCTGCTAAGCAGGGTAGCTAAACATTTAAAAAGGGAGATAACTACACTTTCCTCAACACAACTTTACACCGCTAAGCAGGCACCCTTTCAACCTATGTATACCCTGCAGCTGCTAAGCAGGGTAGCTAAAACTTAAAAAGGGGGATAACCACTTCACCACTTGCACTTTCAAATCTCGATTAAAAAAAAACTAAAAAAGGGAGATAACTATACTTTACTCCACTCTTTTAACTTTACACCGCTAAGCAGAAACATTTCAACACATGTATGCCCCTTCTAGACTAGGCAGTGTGTATAGGCTATGCTTAATATAGTTCAAGATGTATTGTTAAGCAGGGTTGCTAAACGTTAAAAAGGGGGGATGGGGGATAAAAATAACTACACTGGTAAGCAGGACCAATTCAACCCATGTATACATACCCCTGCTAGACTAGACAGTGTGTATAGGCTATGCTTAATATAGTTAAAGATGTATTGCTAAGCAGGGTTGCTAAACGTTAAAAAGGGGGAGGGGGAGAGATAACAATAACTTTACACTGCTAAGCAGGAACCCTTCAAACCATATATACCCCTGCTAGACTAGGCAGTGTGTATAGGCTATGCTTAACCAGATAGTTAAAGTACAGCTGAGCAGGGTAGCTAACTGTTTACTCCTGCTAAGCTTGCCATGGGTAGATAACTTTGCTTAACCTACAATAGAGTTATCCAGCACCCTTCATTCCTTCTGTTCTTTAAATTTGTTTTCGCTTTCTGTCCTTCTGACAATATGCTATTTTAGTTGCCTGATGGGTTATAGTCAAATCAAAATTGGTTAAGTTTGTATCATAAAATACTTTATTAAAATAAGATAAAAAAATAGAAAATGCAAGAATTTAAGAATTATTTGTTTAATGGCACCCCAGCACAAAAATTAAATTGACTATTGGGTGTCATCCTGTGGTAATAAAAATACGAAAACTAAAATTATTTTTGATGAATATAAATTAAATTTTCATTGAAGAAATTTCTTCCACCCAATGAGTTGCTAATGCTTTTTATGTCACCAAGACAACGACAAAACTGAAATCTCAGTTGACGATAGTTATGGGAAATTTAGACGATTCAAAATAACTTTTTCGACTTATTAATAAGAAACAAAATTGTAAAATTTTGTATATTTATTGTCAAAAGAAAAACACAAAAGTTTGATCTAAAAGGAATTTTTTTTCTTTTCAATTATTGACAAAATAAATTAAAAGGAATTTACTAAAAAAATATATTTTAATTTATCAAAAATAAAAATAAAATGAAATATAAGAAAGAATATTTTTTACTGTAAAAGTAAAAATACAAAAATAAATTAAAACAAAAATTATTTTACTGTATATAAAAAAAAATAATACCCAGGAAATTAAACAAAAATTAATTCATCATAAACAAAACAAAAATTATGAAAAAATTAAAATACGAAAAAAAATCCAAACTAGCTCCGCTTATTAAAAAAAATTAAAATTAAAAAGTAGTTGAACCCGTCTGCTACTACTAACATATGCTCTTCTGCTTTTCTCCCTTCATTTCAGGTCTGTCGCGAGTTTCAAAGAGGAACTTGCACGCGACAACCTAATGATTGTCGCTTTGCTCATCCTCCTGACAATGTTACTGTTGAGAATACCGACAACAATGTTACGGTGTGTATGGATTTCATAAAAGGAAAGTGTTCTCGAGACTCATGTCGGTATTTTCACCCGCCAAGCCATCTTCAGGCACAGATAAAAGCCGCACAACAACGAGTAGCTAACGCACCCGTCGCTACAGCGCCCTCAGCCCTGGTACGCTCTCTCCTTCTGCTTATCTTTCCTGCTTTATTTATTTTAAATTTTTTTCGCTCTGTCCTCCTTGTCTGTGCATCTGTTTGTCTGTCCATCATTCTTGCATTTGAATGTTTTTAGTCTAATCTGATAGAGGAAATGTCAGGAAATTATTAAATATTTATTTTTTTATATATTTTTTATAGTTATGTGATTATTTTTATTTACAATAAAAGTATTATAAAAAAATGATTTTTTTCCGGATTTGTTGTTTTGAGATAAAATATAATTATTTAAAATTCATGTTTTTTTATATTTTATTATATATTTTTAAAAAAGGTTTTTCATTAATTTCAGTTTTCAAATGAGACATGTTTCCTAATATTTTATTTTTTATATATGGCGAGTTTCGGGATTTTTTATTTTTAAAGAAATTTAACTAATTTTATTTTTTAAATAATGCGCGTTTTCTATTTTATTTTTCAAATGATACGAATTTCCTGATATTTCTCTCTAGATTAATCTTAGTAGTTTTAGCTATGTGCTGATGCATTCTTACACTATATGACGTTCTGTTTGTTTTTAGCTCTGACTGGGTCACCCGCCCGCCCGCACTAGTATCATCCCCTAGCTGAAAACTTTTGTTTGATTTTCATCTTTTAGTTTGTCACCGGGATGGGAACGCACAAACTGTCGCTACCACCTTGACTCTCACTCTTTAATACCACATACTCATTGCCTCGCTCATAGTCGGCCAAACTGTCACGCCTAATAGTAGCAGCATTCTACGATGACCTTCACCTTTGTTAACTTCTTCATCTCTGGCTTGTTGCTACCTTGCCTGGAGTTGGTGCCGTTGCTGTGACGACCACGCTAGACCGCTTCCTGTACCAGTGCTTGATGACGCTATGTGGTGAAACAGTACCAGTTAATTCGGTTCCGCGGTTACTATAGCAACATTGATTTTTTTTAAATTATTATAGCAACATTGATTTTTTTTTTTTTATTCGTGCATCGCTCCAGTTTTGGCATATCCGAAGATAAAATTTATTTAATAATGTTCAAAAGTTTCTAAATAAAATAATTTTGTAAATATTTTTCGTGAAGTAAGTTTTCATTAGGGGGTGATGTTTAGTGTAGTTAACCCTATTTCTGCTATGATATTGTATCTGGACATCCAGCAGGAAAAGGATTAATGATTAATTCCGGCCTATCGCATGATTATTGGTGATTTTGCTTGGATCAGCTAACATTCCCAACAAACACTGCACTTTGATTCCGGTCTTTCATGGAAATAATGGCATTTTGTTTTATCATCCATTTTGTTTTTCATGGGTTTTATTTCAAATCATTTTAAAAATTTAATAAAAAATCACTAAATTAAAAAAAATACTTTCATCGTTGCAGTATGGTCTTAACGCATTAAAATGGTGGAGGGAAAAAAACAGTTTATTTCATTTTTTTATCTTTCTTTTTTCACCCCAATAAGTCGCGACATTTTGTAATGTGGTTGTCATGGTATCCATTCGTTAACTATGATGATCGTAATATCAACATGTATCTTATTTATTTTTCAGCAAATAACAGATCATATTCATTTTACTTTTGTTTTGTTTGCAGAATTTTTCTTAGCCTTCGACTAGACGTGAAGCCCTAATAGATTCAAAATAGGAGGAGCTATAGAAAATAAATTAATAAATTATTCAAATTAACTTGTAATAATTCTTGACACTGCTTTGGAATCTCATCTATTTATAGAATGATTTTGTTTTTTTATTTATATGCATGAGCTGGTTATTAATTTTGGCACTCTTGTTCTGTCTGAGAGTTATCTTTTCTTGAATAAATTAACTACTCAAACATGTAGCTGTATAATAATATAGTTTTGGATTAATGTTTCTTTATAAAATAAATTCTAAACAGGAATGCTCTACGCAAATGGAGCTGTGGGCATGATAATCTATGTGTGTACACTTTTAAACTGACGGTGCGAGCCAGCTATTACCATGGCAACGGTTTTTATTTTTGGTGTTGGTTAAGAACGCTGGGTCAACTTTTTACTAATTTGTATCAATTTTTTTTTAATAGGATGAATTTTTATATTAAATAAATTTTTATAACTATTAATCAGAATCGTTTTTGTACATTATAAATTTATTAGGATTTAAATATAAATTCATTGAATTTTTTTAAAAGTTGAATTTAAAATTAAAATCTTAACACCAAAGCAAAAAAAAAACATTGATTCTTTATTATTTTTTAAATTGAACAAATTAATTTCTAAATAGAAATTGTCAAATTCAGTCAGAAATGTAATTTTTTTAATTAAAAAAAAATAATTTCAAAATAGAATCTGTCCAATTCAGTCAGAAATTTAAATGAAATATAATTATATTGAGTTCGTAGGAATATTTTTGTAACCATGGAAACACCAATAGCCATATAGCTCGGTTCGTGCCTCTTTATCTGGCTTCTGTGGATATTTACATTGATAACCTTACAGTTTTATCGTATTAGTCAGGGACGTGATGTATGCTTTTGAGGAATGCCCATTCTCAGTTTCGTAGGTGCCAATTTTGGGGGTTTAATTTTTAAAAATCCATTTTGTGGGCTTCCTAAAATTATGGATTTCATTAGCAAAAAATCAAATTTAATGAAAATTGCATTTTGAAGGTTTCTTAATATTTGTGATTCCATTGTTTTTTAATTATTTTTTCTATTTCCTAAATTTTATGTTTAAATTACACACAAAATTAATGAATATTGGTACCACATAAGGTGAATTTACAGAATTTTTAGCAAATTAAAAAGATGTGTGAAAAGAGGATTGTGCAGAAATTAATTATCAACATCCATTGACAAGTATTTTCTTTATTTCGTGACTCAACATTTGTATACTGGTTAACAAATTATTTACAAACTCGTTAATTTTGACATGTATCAGTTTAAAATAAGTTTTTTCAGTCCTCAATCAAATATAAAATAATAGGTTTAAACTTAATTTAAAATCATATTAGTTTTTTAAACAGGTTTCATCATGCTATAAAATAAACAGTTTTTCAATTTTTAATAAACTCTAAAATAAATTTGTTGTTTTTTAAACTATAAATTAAAGTAATAAAAAGTAAGTTTTGTCAGACTTTAAAATAACATTTTTTAAATCTTTAATAAAGTCTAAAATAAAGGGTTTTCACACTATAAAATAAAGATTTATTGTAATAAAAAATAAAGGTTTTTTTACAGTGTAAAATAAAGTTTTTTTAATCTTTAATAGTCTAAAATAAAGTGTTTTTCATACTATAAAATAAAGATTTATTGAAATCCAAAATAGAGGGTTTTTCACACTATAAAATAAAAAAAATTGTCATATTAAAATTAACGTTTGTTTCAATCTACAGTAGTAAATGTTTCGTCACACTAAAATAAAGATTTAAAACTATAAAGCCTTATCAGAATAAAATAAAGGGTTTTTCACATTGTAAAATAAAGATTTATTATAATAAAAAATAAAGGTTTTTTCACACTATAAAATAAAGATTTACTGTTATATAAAAAATAAAGTTTTTGTCCCACTATCAAATAGCGAAAGCTTGTCAGGTGGTGTATGGTGTTTTTGTGATAAAGTGGGTAGCTAGAAAGCATACAGTACGTCCCTGGCATTATATGCATGATTTATTCAACTTGACCGATGGTGCCTCTTTTTTATTTTCATTCACCCGTCTGCCTTGCCGCTGCTTGTTGTGTCATGTGCCGCCATCCCGCCATGCAACCGCCATTTCATTGGCCAATTGCTCTGCATACTAATTAGCCGCAAGTGGTTGAGGTCTTGACTGCGGGCAAGAAGCGACCTCGTGACCCGACAGACGATCTTGTTCTGGTACTATTTCCCATGATGCTTTGCATGTAGCTGTAGATGGCTTTTTAAAGATTATTTGCACAGTCACATGACAATTACCATGCTGTCTGGCAACTTTGTTTCCTTTGGGATTTTTGGTCGATTTTTCGGATTTTGTTACCGTAATATGGGATTTAAAAATATTTTTGGTCGATCAGGATTTTATTATCTTAAAAATTTGATTTAAAAAAAATGTTTTGGGTCGATTTTTCGAATTTTATTGCCTAAAAATGGATTTAAAAAAAATGTTTTTGGTTGATTTTTGGGAATTTATTAAAATGGGTTTTTTCGTCCATTTTTCTGTATTTTTATTAAAATTGGATAATCCATTTTTAGCCCATTTGCACTAATCTGGTGTTTCTTTGCTGTTATAATCCTATATATGCTTGTTTTTTTGTAAAACCTTTTTGGGCCACAAACACACACACGAACACAACCTATTAAGCCTTCATAAGACTTGTAGAGTGATCTCCCTTGAGCTTGAGTTATCTTTCTTTAATTTGAAGTTTGCTGCACATTTTCTGCCTTGGAGCACAGGCTTACAGTTAGGATCCATCGCTTCAGCACTCCGGTAGGTTCGAGACTGATTGGTCTCAGTGACAAGGTATCGTGTTCAGCAATATTTCAATCCCATAAAAAAAAATTGTTTAATGACATGCAGTACATTGCTTAATCAGCGGCAACAATGTGTCAAGCAATATTTACAACACAACCTTCAGAAGAAACCTGCTAGCTCCACATAGGCTACTTTTTTATGAACACTAAGATCCTTTTATGTGGAATTTTATTCAAGATAGCACATACCATAGGTTTTAATGAACCAGTTATGGACTATTTCGCACAGGCTAAGCTTTTTTTTGTTAGATATGTAGTGTGTAGTCCGCCTTGTAAAATTTATAAACAGTAAAAAATAAAATGTAACTAATATAAATGGCTTAGAACAGTTTTGCTAAGAAAATTGTCATCTGTGCTTTTTAGCAGCCTGTTGGTATTGGGTTAACTTGTAGATGCAGTAGTCTTGGTCTAATGGAAATTGAAGTTTGTTTTATTTAACGCCGCCACTAGAGCATATTGATTTTTGTATTATCATCGGCTATTGGATATGGGGAACCAAAAGTGAACTAATCCACCACACAGTTCACCAGGAACATAAAATTATGACAACTGATAAAAAGTAAATGTTTTTATATCCAAAATAATTTTGTGACCATTTTACATTTTGTTGGTGGTTCATTTACACTTTGGAAGAAATTTTATTACAGAAAAAAGGAGTGTTAAGCAGGGGTGTACAAATTGCGCGAACGACCGTTTCTTTGGCGTGAGGGTTGCGCAAAATTGTCCAGCGTAACCCATTTCACGTTCACGTGAATTTAAAAAAAAAGAAAAAAATGTTTTTTATTTCTTTCCTGTTCAGTATTGCTGCATTGCCACCTAATCTAGATTGAGATTCAAATGTCTTCTGGCTTATAATAAATTTAATTATTTAAAAAAAAGGGTTACGCCAACGAAAAGGGTTACATAAAACGAAAAGGGTTATGCAAATATTTTTGCGTAACCCATTAATGGGTTACACAGAATTTTAATTTGATCAAGCGGTTACAATTTTATTTAACTTTTGTTTAGTCAGTTGCTAATAGATAGTGGTGAACAGATTTAGTGAAAAAACATTGACTTTAGTACACTGCTATGGTAATTGAGAGGTTATTCAGAATCATGCAAAATAAAGGATGTAAGAGTCCTTGATTTCGTAACTGTATTTATTGGCTAGTTCTATTGTATTTGACAGCTAGGAGTAACTTGCGTTCCAATTCTAACTGTGATGTCGATTAAACCTAAAATATTTTTTTTTTTTTTTAAATGGTTCGTGTTAACACTCAAACCAGACGAACGACAAATGGGTTGTCTGGAAAATTCAAATTTTATGCCCTGCATAATGGTAAAACAGTTCCATAACATTTGGCATTTAAGGGTAAACTTTCATTCGAGATCTAACTGTGATGTTGATTAAAAATACAAAGCACCCCCAGGAAGGACAGCACACACCACTGTCTTTGGTGAACTAGTTATAAATCTAATGTTTGATAATAAAATATAAAATTGTTTATCATGTAAACTTGTTTAAAATTGTTTTTCATGTA
Organism: Cyathermia naticoides; assembly: GCA_033042655.1. Lineage (NCBI taxonomy): Eukaryota > Metazoa > Mollusca > Gastropoda > Neomphalida > Neomphalidae > Cyathermia > Cyathermia naticoides. The sequence continues at coordinate 185 of JAUTWP010218092.1, read as the reverse complement.
AATTTGTTTAGAATTGTTTATCATGTAGACTTGTTTAGAATTTTTATCATGTAAATTTGTTTAGAATTGTTTATCATGTAGACTTGTTTAGAATTGTTTATCATGTAAACTTGTTTAGAATTGTTTATCATGTAAACTTGTTTAGAATTGTTTATCATGTAAACTTGTTTAGAATTGTTTATCAT
>JAUTWP010217981.1:0-15443 GCA_033042655.1 Cyathermia naticoides | reverse complement strand
TGACGTCCAATAACCGATGATAAGATAAAAATCAATGTGTTCCAGTGGCATCGTTAAATAAAACAAACTTTACTTTTCTCATATCAGATTAGTTAGTAGCAGGGGTATAATCACGGTTCACGGCACCAGTCGTGCTTTCCTCCATTTTTATTTTTTTTAATCATGTGACATTGGTGAGATACTGTATATTTAATGATAAGTTGATTATTGAGACTTATTCATTGATATATGGGACTGAAACTGAGTCAGACAGGAAAATGTAAACAACTTTTTAACATAACAATTATTCTGAAATATTGGGGTACGCAATTTTACTCATTTTACACTCTGGAAAACTCTCTTGTCAGATTGATTAGTAACAGGGCATAATCAGGATTCACAGTATCAGTGCCCACAATGTGCTGTGGGCGCTATGATGCCAAGTTTTGAGCCCTTTTTATATTAAATTTTACAGTATACAGATATTTTATCCAGTGCTACAGAACTGGATGGGACTTTAAAATTATAGTGGTTTTCACAGAAATCTGATTAGACAAACATCCATCGGAAAGGGTAGCTCATGTGATGGCAGCAGGTTTTCTCTAAAAGAAATGTGTCGATATGACCATATGAATGACGTCCAATAGCTGCTGATAAGAAATCTTGTCTTTTTTGGAAAGAGATCCAACTCTATGAATATTTTTAAATTGCTGTTAAAATAAATATTTTTGGTTTTAAGTGTATTTTTGGCATGCTTTTCATGCCATATTTTTTATATCATGTCATTAAATTGATAAATGTTTAATCGTCGCAAATGGGTGAAAGATTCTTGCAGCGACGTTAAACTAAATATTCACTCACTCACTCACTCACTCACTCACTCACTCACTCACTCATACAAACATTAGAAATTTGATGTCGACCATGATAGCTCAATCAAAACTGTGGCAGCAGCGGTATGCCTCTAAAATTTCAATATTACCAAATATTTGACATCCAATAGGCGATCATTAAAAACCAATCATGGTGGCGTAGTGGCGTTGTTAAATAAAACAAACTAAACGATATTCCACTTTCGTACGCTTTGTATGAATAGGTAAATGAAGTCAAAATCTGAGCGGCCTGTAACAAGATAAATAATCGATGAATGTCAATTGTTGCGATAACTCTGGAACTAATATATGTTATAAAGACGCCATTGGATTTGAAAGACACAAAGGCCATGATCAACATGTTTGCCCTGTATATTTTCTCGGTCTAGATATACCATTAATATAATAAGTTTTGTAATGTTTATTCAGTGATTTGAATAACAGTTTTTATTATACGACTACAAAAGGGAAAATGCCTTTTATCCCAGGAGGGGCGTTCTCAAACACATTTAATGATGTAGGCACGTTAAAAAATTCCAGTTCCAGTTATCATTGTAAGTATTGACTGGACTGGAAACATTAATTTTGTTGCGTGCTTTCTTCTAAAAAGTGTGTCAAAATGACATTATGAATGACGTCCAATAGCCGATGATAAGATAAAAATCAATGTGCCAGTGGCGTCGTTAAACAAAACAAACTTAACTTTTACGTGCTTACTTGGTTGTAAGTATTGGGCGCGTTTCTTCCTATGACAAAGACCTGAATAGGATGTTTGCACTATCAATAGGGTCACGGGATGTCTTGCCAGATTTTCACTCAACAGAACCGCCTTAATGACCGGAACGATTTGTTACGAATTGATTTATCTAATGCTTTCTGAACATACCCAAAGCGTTCAATCGATGAGGAAATTCAAAAGACGGAATCCATATTTGGTTGAACAGCCTATCCTCTATTGCTAATCGTTCTCCAATGCTTTACGCTCGGGTTAAAAGACAAACAACGGAACACGAGTTTGCCATTGAAGACGCTTTGGATTGTGAACAATAATGTTAATACCTAAACCGCCCATCTCGGACATTAACTTCTGCAGGTTCATGCTTAATTAACCTCTCTTAGAAGTCGAACATGCTTTCTATATCTACACACCCTTGTTATTGCTACTGTGTTTACCATAAACATCAGGTTTGTCAAAGCAAATGATTGTAATTCACCAATATAGAATATCAATATAAACAGCGTACAGCTATATACAGTAAATGGGTATTTCGTGTAAAATAAAATAATAATCATACATAGGCATTGACCTCATTGTCTTTGTTACTTTTGGAAAACTCGCAGAAATCCGAACAGCCGGGTTTCCAATTTTGTAGGGTTGTTTTAGATATTTATTGATCTCTGACAGTCATTGTACTACCAGCTTCGGTGGTGTAGTGGTTAACTCATCGAAGTCGAATTTGGTAGGTACTGGGGTGGAATCTTATTGTATAGAAATTCCATTTAGGGGGCCCCCAATGACAAGCCTAAGGTCCCCAAAAGTTCCCCAAAATATTTACAATGTAAAAAATAGAAAAATCGCAAAATTTAAGGGGGCCCGGGCCCCCAGGGCCACCCCCTAGATCCGCCACTGATAATAGCCTAAATCATAGGTGAAAAAAGACAGTAAAGTTTGTTTTGTTTAACGACGCCACTGGAGCACATTGATTTTTATCTTATCAGGGCTATTGGACGTCATTCATATGGCCATGTTGACACATTTCTTATAGAGGAAACCTACTGCCGCCACATAGGCTACTCTTTTTGATAAGCAGCAAGGGATCTTTTATATGAACTTCCCACAGACAGGAGAGTACATACCACGGCCCTTGATGAACCAATTGTGGACCACTGGCTGCAACGGAATACAGCCCAACCTGTTTAACAACGCCACTAAAGAACTTTAAAAAACTTAGCTATCGGACATCAAACATAATGTTAATTTTGACAACTTTATGGGGAAACCTGTTATATTTTGCCATTATTATTATTAAGGGATCTTGTAGATGCACCACGTCCTTTATGCAGTATGGCGCATTGTTTGGGTCAGAACAAGAGAAAGAAAGCGGTATTGTGTTAGAGTAGCCTGGTAGGATAGTATGTTGGTTCGGACATACATATTACTCTAACTGGACATTTGAATTTGAATTCATGCATCTGAAGGACACATTTGCATTTGGGATATTCAGTTCCTACCAGTGTTTCACAAAATGTAATAGTCCATCAAATGTCGTGCTATCCTGTATGGGAAAATTAATATAACAGACCTCTTACTGCTTATCGGAAATGGTAGATTATATGGCATCAGCGAGATTTCTCTGAATACACATAGGCTACTCTTCCTGATAGGATGCAGTGTGTCTTTTACCATCATTTTCCCATAGACCGGTTTTATGTGTACTTTCCCAAGCACAGGACAACACATACCACGACCTTTGATGGACCAGTGTATTACCACTGTTTGGAATGAACAAAAATTAAATTGGAAATGGATCCGATGAGAAGGATCGATCCAATGACCTATAGCTGCACAAGCGGACGCACTACAACTTGGGCTAAGTCCCACTCTTACATCCACGTAGATGCAATCATTATCCGCATGTTATATTTGAATTACTGGGCGAATCCAGCTTTTCTGATGGGGAGTGCAAGACAAAAAGGGCTCCAAAACATTATGAAAAAGGCACTTTTGAAAAATTACACACGGTTCACATGCACCATAATATAATAGTGGTACAGGTACAGTAATAATAATTTTAAAAAACTAAATAAATTTGTAAAAAAAATCCTAAAGCTCCTACATAACAGGGGCACTTCTCAAATTTGAGGGGGTCCGGACCCCTTGGAACCCCTAGATCCGCCCCAGAGTTATTGCAGCAGGCATTCATGGAGAAAATGAAATCATTACACCACACTTCTGACATCACACTATTAGTCTAGTTGTAGACTATGTTTACGAACGCACTGCTATCCGTGAATTATCCTAGATGATCTACAACTAGATTCTTCATTACATATTGTCCACTGAGGAATAATCAATTCCATCCCACTTCTCCCTAACCCAGTAACCTATCATTGTGTTAGACAATTTTGACATTATTAACCAACAAACTTGATGGTGCTAACTACAATGACATTTACCCATCTCATAGTCAATTGTTCAATTATACAATGTTGAGTAGATGTATGGCTTTTTAACAAGTGTTATAATGGTGTATTTAGATAAATAAAACATGCTCTGATTCATTCAAGAAAATGTGTATCATAAACAAAAAAGAAATCATGGACAAAAAACGTCAATAAAGCTATAACAAATAAAGGAACACCTTAAGCACTATTAAAACTGAATTAATTATACACAAAACAGAAAAACTTACTATACGCACTGTTAAAAAAAACTAGTGGTAAACTATTATATATACAGGGCCGGATTTAAGCCAATTGGAGCAATTGATCCAAATAGGGTAACCTATGCAGTAAAACTGAACATAGGGACCAGCCAAAATGTTCCCTATTTGGGCCCCATAGCTTCGAAAGCCGGACCTGCTTACATGACTACATCAAATAATAGCAAATCTGTCCTAGTGTACTTGACAATGACTACACATAAAACAATAATAAACTATCTACTAGCTTTTTAAAATACACAAAACATTGACACAAATACTGTGCACTATACATAATAATACACATACTATAGAATTGTTATAATTGGCTTTAGAATGTGCATGCATTATTAAAACACCATTTTTATAATAAAATACATGTAGTGTATACACAACTCACAATCTCACTAATAATAATTATAATTTAGATAAAAGCAATGATACAATATCGTTGTATGTTGGTAAAATTAATAGTACTGATAACCAATCTTTTTATTTTGGTAAACGCATAAAGTAATGATACGTTATCATTTAATGTCGGCTAACGTGCATAATTCGATTATAAACAATCTTATTTTTGTACAGACAATCATAAATAAATAGAGATATATACAGACATCTATATAAATAATAATATATCTATTCTGTCTAATAGAAGTCTATATACACAATACATATATTCTGTTTGATAGAAATCTATATAAATAATACATCTATTCTGTCTAATATAAATCTATATAAATAATATATATATATTCTGTCTGATAGAAATCTATATAAATAATACATCTATTCTGTCTAATATAAATATATATAAATAATACATCTATTCTGTCTGATAGAAATCTATATAAATAATACATCTATTCTGTCTAATAGAAACCTATATAAATAATAATAACTATTCTGTCTGATAGAAATCTATATAAATAATACATCTATTCTGTCTAATATAAATCTATATAAATAATAATACATCTATTCTGTCTGATAGAAATCTATATAGAATACATCTATTCTGTCTGATAGAAATCTATATAAATAATAATACATCTATTCTGTCTGATACAACAATGGTACGTCTATTATATCTGACACGGATATCTCAGTAACACATAACAAGACCTGGCGAGTGCTGAACATGCTTCATCATGCAGCACTTACCATTACCTGAACAATTCAACGACAGATCTGAAAATTATATTGAAATATAGTTCAATGAAAACACAGATAATTGATTATCGACTGTCAGTAATAAAGATAAATTGACCACGTCAAAGTAAAGGTGAAACATGTTTCTCTGTTCTGATACGAAATCTCCAGCAGAATATTCATGCTACTAATCTTATATGTTGTCATGCTGGCATATTCTCAATACGGTAATGATGTGGAGATTACCGCGGAGGTTTTTTCTGCGCATTTTTTTTAATACAATAAATTGCCGTTGATGCAGTGGACTATTTTGGATTTTTTACGATATACAGTGGACTGTCTAAACCAGCATCACACACATACACACACACATACACATACTGTCCCAGGTGCAGTGGATGGCTTAACCATAAATAACGCCTGGGAGAGGCGTCTGCTATAACAGCCTGGCTCTGAATGTAGACGTTAAACACACACAAAACAGCATGTATTTAATCCAGATATAATTATGTATAAACCAGTACGATTTCAGTCCCATTTAGCCATAACACTAGAGGAAATCTTTCTATACCAGCACTATGTCTAACCCAGCATAATTATTGTGTTGGTCCCCAGTTAATCTGGTCTAGACATAGTCCACTATATTTGTTCCGTATTGTTAAAACATAAACATAATATGTGAAGTAAATACAGTCAATCGTGAATATTTAATAGTGGTTGACAAAATCATTAATCTTACAGCATATTGGCTAAAGTATCAAAGTAAAGTTTGTTTTGTTTAACGACGCCACTGGAGCACATTGATTTGTATCTTATTATCGGCTATATGACATCATTCGTGTAGTCATTTTGACACATTTTTAGAGGAAACTCGCTGCCGCCACAGAGGCTACTCTGTTCTATCAGCAGCAAGGGATCTTTTATAAGCACTTTCTCACACACAGAACAGCGCATACCACGACCTTCTACAAATCAGTTGTGGACCACTGGTTTAGACGGAAAATAGCCCACAGGCTAAATTAACAAATCACAAACTCATAATTCGGATTTAATTAGAATTTAGCGTTGAAACGTGTTAAATATGAGATTGCCATGGAAAATGTCTTGGTCACGACTTTGCTTTTGTCGTGGTCATTGTCTTAATGTACAATATTAATATGCTCTGAGAGAATAAATGAATTGAATTATTGTCCTCTCACCTTGTAATATTTTCTGTAAAACAGACAATGGTTCGATGTGTTGTTCTGTTATAATACAAACAATCATATCAAGACAGAGAACAAGACAAATATAGTTCATGTTCTACTAGATCATGGTGTACTAAAACGTCAAATGCGCGAACGTGATCAAACTATTCCACATCCTTAAATAAATTATCACGTCTTTGCAACCGTCTTCTGCCACTAAACGAGAACTCATTGAATGAAAGAATGCATGCAACTTTAAGTATATACAGATCCAGTTGGGACCAACAAAATACGCTGGTTTAGACAGAGTGCCGGTTTAGACAGATGTTATTCAGTGAAGTGGCTGGATGGGACTGAAATCATGCTGGTCTACACAGCAATCCGGATTAGTCACACACTGGTTTAGACAGAGTGCCGGTTTAGACAGAATTATGTTATTCAGTGTTAATTAGCTGGATGGGACTGAAATCATACTGGTTTACACAACAATCCGGATTAGACAGACGCTGGTTTAGACAGAGACCACTGTAGTATAAAACTAGGTTATTATTAAAGCAGACTTAATTTTCCGCTCGTTGGATTAATTTGACAGTAATGGGTTGTCTACAGTGGGTGGTACAACTGTGTGGTTATACGGATGTCTCATGATTACCTAATAACAGGTCTTCACCAACATGCTGACTACATTACAAAGCTGTTAAAGACATTATTGTATACAGTAATTGTGGTTTCAACGGTGAATTTTTGTCGGTCAGTTTAGTATTACGATAACACGTTGAAAAAGTTATGTCAACACAATATTTTTTCTTTAATAATTTGATTTTGTATAGAAATTAACGCAGACTATTTAGGATATATGTATACGGGCTGGTATAATTGGGTGTGCAATCACCTCTCAAGAACACGTGATGTCACCACTGATTTTGAAGTGATTCGTGAATGCAAATCTTTACCATTATGTTACATGTTACATGCAATGTGTAAACTCAGGCAATCTGTAGTATACCGGAATATTTCATGCAATCTGTGAAGTACCTGATTCACTCTGGCAATCTAAAGATTACATAAATATTTCAGCCAATCTACACATTGCCTGACGTTTCAAATTGTATTTTGAGTCCACAGCCTTACAATATTGTTTTTATCTCGCTTTAGTTATGATTAAAAAAAGTAAAAAGTGTGTTTTGTTTAACGACGCCACTGGAGCAGATTGATTTTTATCTTATCATCAGCTGTTGGAGGTCTTACATAATGGACATTTTTGACCAAATTCGTTTTGGAGGAATCCCGCTGACGCCACATAGGATACTCGTTTCAATAAGCAGCAAGGGATATTTTATATGATCTTTTACAAAGACTAGACATCACATACCACGGCCTTTGATGAACCAGTTGTAGACCACTGGTTGGAACGGAAACTAGCCCAAACTGCAGGTGGGACCACTGAGAAGGATTGATCAGGCGACCGACCGCTTCAAAGGCGGGCACGCTACCGACTGAGTTACACCCCGCTCCTTTCGCTAATAGTGATGTCATTTAGAATTGATGTCAAACATAAGAGAACAACATAATATGTGCAGATTAAATTTGAACACAGGTCAAGGGTGATTGTGATTTCAGATTTACTCGACACTTACCCCCTGTGTCAGTCGGGCAGTTCTGGATGTCGAAGTGTCCTCCTAAAGTTCTCTTCCATGTCGTACCCTTGTACATGTCTTGAGCGCAGTACATAGCGCTACTGTTTCCTACAATACAACAAAAAGTAAAGTTTGTTTTATTTAATGACGCCACTAGAACATATTGACTTTTTAACATCATCGGCTATTGGACGTCATATATAATATAATATAATTATAAGGTCATTTTGACACATTTTTAGAGGAAACACGCGGCCGATAAGCAGCCAGGGATCTTTTATATGTACTTTTCCACATACAGGACATCACATACTACGGCCTTTGAATAACCAGTTGTGGAGCACTGATTGGAACAGAAAATATCCCAAACTGCAATTGGATCCACTGAGAAGGATCGATGCGACGACCAACCGCTTTAAAGGAGGACACGCTACAGACTAAGCTACATCCCGCTCCACAATAAAACAAAATCAAAATAAACTAAACCTGATTGTGTGTGGTAATTTGGTGTTTGTATTTGATATATCAATTGCATTGCCTAACATTGGTGATATTCTTCATAAGCTAGCTCTATAATTATAAGTTACAATTACTAATATTGGTGGCAGTCTTTATAAATTAGAAATCTATCACAGTTACGCTTTCTAAAACTGGTGGCAGTTATCATGGACTAAAATATATGGGTCGATATTACGAAGCCTGTTTTGGTTAAACGCGCGCGTCTAAGCATTGTAAATGTACGTAGTTACGCATACTCTCTTTGTGAAAAAGGAAATACAAAGACAGACATTTTTATCGTATTATCGTACTTGCTAAATTTATATTTATAAATGCAAAATTACAAATGCTCTAGATACCAAATATAAAACATTTTAAATATGTATTGCAAAATAGTTATATATCATAGTAAAAGTTTATATAATAAATTTCAAACAAATTGGGCTATGCATCTTATTTTATGGTATATGTAGCCTATTTATATTTACAGACCATTATCTATATTTAATTATGTATATACTAGTATATATATGTGTGTTACCTGTGTATGAGCATATACACTATGTGTTACCTGTGCATCTCCTCCTGGGTATGGCATCTGGAAGACCGGATGTCGTGCCCAGGAGGGGTGTGGTTGAACACTTTTGTGATGTAAGCACGTAAAACATATTTCCAGTCCAGTGTATAAAAGTATATAAACTGTATATTAATTGTGTTGGAGTGAAAACAAATAGATACCGTTAGACACAAATACGAATGCTGTTTCCTTCGACGTCCCTGCCTTGTTGGTGATCATACATGTGTAGCTTGCGCTGTCGATGGCATGCGGGATGAGGAGTCGTTCTCCTATAGGCTGTACTTTCTCCACCACTTCTTCATCCGTTCCAGACAGTATTTCCCCGTTCTTCAACCATTTGTAAGAGAACGTTCCCTTCGTATCATCAGGAGAGAGGCATCTGAAGTTGAGCCGCTGCCCTTTGATGACGCTTCGACTACGTGGGTGCAGATCTAGCACAGGGTACGTCATCACATCTACGGTGACAGAGGCTGTTTGAGACCGGTTAAAGTCAATAATCTCACACGTAAAGGTACCTGGAATGAGACGAGAAGGTTGAAGGTGGATGCTTGAAATGATGTCACAAAACGAAACATCTCTAATGAGGTTATTGTATACAACATTAAAGCTGAACTCTCTCCTCACCATCTTACAACATCTTTAACGAATTAAAACATAAACACAACTGCACTCTCTCCTGATCAGCTTATAACATGTTTTACTAATTAAAACATAAACACAACTCCAATCTCTCCTCTCCATCTTTTAACTACTGAAAATATAAACACTACAATATCTCCGCTCTATCGTATGCCATATTTTACTAGTGAAAACATAAACACAACTGCACTCTCTCCTCACCATGTTATAACATATTTTACTAATTAAAACATAAACACAACTCGAATCTCTCCTCTCTATCGTATGCCATATTTTACTAGTGAAAACATAAACATAACAACACTCTCTCCTCGCCATCTTATAATTTTACTAATTATGAAAATATAAACAAAACTGCAATGTAATAAACTCATATCGTTTCTATCAATGGATGTGATGGTTACTACCTATAATACAACTCATTTTGTACCCCATATTTTAATACTGATGAAGAGTTAGTGTTCCGAAATAAGTTGAAAAATTACCTATACTAGTCATGGTGTTTTATTGAAAGGGAATAGTGACCTTTCTCTAGCGCAAAATAAAACAGACATAGCTTTGTATTTGTATTCCAATTATTAGCCGTAACGGATGTGTAGCTATTAGAGAAAATACAATAGTGTGTTTTAGTTTTTAAAATACAAGTTTAGTTAGTTATCAGATAGTGTAAGATCATCGTAGGATTTAGACCGTGTTGAGAACGTCACAAACCTTTGTCATAGAACGTCACACGGTCAATTTGAGAACGTTGTTAATCATTGTCATAGATTAGAATGTCACATCGTCAATGTTGAGAATTTTACAAACCTTTGTCATAGAACGTCACACGGTCAACGTTGAGAACGTTAATAATCGTTGTCATATAACGTCACGCTGTCAATATTCAGAATGTTACACACCTTTGTCATAGAACGTCATGCCATCAATGTTGAGCACGTTGCTTTGCTTGCCATCAATGGTCTGTGGGATGTGGATCTGCCAGGCATTGCGTTTACTGAGGGTTGTATTCAGCAGCGAGCCGTCATTGTACCAGCGGAATTTCATGTTCTTGGAGCCCTTGGCAGCGCAGTTAATGGTCAGCAAGCCTCCTTCAAGAGAAGGCTGGTGGTCAAACGTCGACACATACAACAGCTTGGCATCTAGTTAACAAATAAAATAGTGTTAGACAACAAGAGAAGGCTGGTGGTCAAACGTCGACACATACAACAGTTTGGCATCTAGTTAACAAACAAAATAGTTTGAGACAAGAAACTATGGATACAGCCCGATCAGGACAGCATTAACGATATAGTCAGGACAGAATAAAACATTCCGTCTCCGCACTGGGAATTGTGGTCTGGAGAAGCATCTAAAAAGATTGGTCTTTCAGATACAGCAGAATGTGAATGTGGTGCTGATGTGAATGCATATGAAGAACAAATGCCAGAGCATATTCTTCTAATCGGCTGCATGTGGAAAACAGGAGACTAAAAGCGTGGAATGAAGATGCACTCTTCAACACCAAACTCCGTCTGTCATATTACCTGGTTCTACAGCTATTTCAGACTCGTTCACCATGACGTAGACACCGAAGAAGTCTCTGAGGTCACGCTCCAGTGACGTAGTCATATAGAGAGTGAGCTCGGGTAGGCGGGCTTTCAGAACGGAAACTTCCTCGTATTCAATGAAGAACAGGAAACACAGCATTCGTTTATTATTGTGCATCCTGCAAAAACCAGAACACAAATAATTCGTTATTATTGTTAGTTTAACATAAGACAGAAAAGTATAGTATTAATTATTATTATCCATCCTGCAAGAAACAGAACAAAAAGAATTCGTTATTATTGTATATTTAGCAAAACACAGAAAAGTATTGTCTTCGTTTATTATTGTGCTTCCTGCCAGAAACAGAACACAAATAATTCGTTATTATTGTTAGTTTAACATAAGACAGAAAAGTATAGGATTCATTATTATTATCCATCCTGCAAGAAACAGAACACAAAGAATTCCTTATTATTGTATATTTAGCACAAAACAGAAAAGTACAGTGTTCATTATTATTGTCCATCCTGCAAGAAACAGAACACAATAATATTCGTTTATTACTGTACATCAAGAAAAATTAACTAATAGTATTGGTTATTATTTACATTTCAACAGCGTTCTTTTCGTGTTGATTATCTTAAATGACATATAATATTAATATAATAAGCGTACTTAAACACAATGATAATAATAAGTAAATACAAATAATCCTGGCTAGTTACTCCAGACATCAATTTAATAGAATGTCTATGGAAAGTGTTGGGTCATAATTGCACTTCACAATCTCGATAAACATGTTTTTAATCTCCAAGAGGATGGACAGGTTATCAGCATAGTTACCATTTCAACCTACACATAGTAGGTGCACAGTTAATGTCAGAACGGTGTTGATAGGGGATACACTAGATTCTTCACCTTATCATATAATGCAATGTTGCAAGGATATCAGTTGGTTCCCTTGCGATACCCTATTTCTTTCAATCATTATAAATTGTTTTAATTAACCTTTGCTTTCTTGCAAACAGTGGGCTAGGTTACGCAACACACATCATACCTTATTCCGTCGAATTTAGCCTTTGTCGCTGTGCTGAAATTAGCTTTGAGGAAAATTCTTGTGAACTGAAATATAGCAAGATATGTTTAGCTAAGGTTAATCCATTCACATCATAACAGTTTCATTCATAACAAAAACACATATAATTTCATTCTTTATACTGTAAATTCATTTGTCTTAACTATCAACATAATTAAATCCTCCGACTACTAGTTTCAACGGATAAGCGTAGATAGCAGATTTCGTGAAAAATATAAAACGAAACTTTAAATTGTTATTCTTACCTGTAAATTGTGTATTTAATCCATAAAATAAAACAGTTCCTTACCAAAACACAGTCATCGGTAACACGTGTGGCGGTTCTTATAGTATCGTTTGTCAACATCCGCTAGCCAAATATTAGGTCATTTGTTTACGAACACCCTGAATAGACTTCAGTAATTTAAAACAATGATACAGGTGTTCCATCCTTTAGGTATGGTAGACTGCTAGAATAGATTGTAAACATAGAAGACGATGCTTCCTCGTGAGTACTGATCTTTTCGTTTAAGTATTATTGGTGACTGTTTAATGATGATGCATCTACAAAAAGTGTCACACGGCAAAATGACAAGATAGCCTATAGATGTCATATTTACGCATAGGAATTTTACACGAAGCATTTGTGTAGTGCTAGCAAAAATAGCCTGGCTGTCAATTTCCAACCCTGATCTCTATTAAAATGGCGAGAATCCCAAATAAAATTGTTACTCGGAAACTAATGATGTTCGAAAACTAATGACCGGACGATACATCTTCCACTGCATGTAAGCAGCTTCCCAAATGTATCCCCATGTTTAGAACATGGATGGCATGAGGTCAATCTAAAATATGGCTATCAGCGCTATAACTGGTCGTCGGATCGATCCTTCTCAGTGGACCCACCTGCAATTTGGGCTATGTTATGTTCCAACAAGTGCTACGCAACTGGTTCATCAAAGGCCGTGATGTGTACTGTCCTGTCTGTTAGAAAGTGCATATAAATATATCTTGCTGCTTATCGAAAAGAGTAGCTTATGTGGCTGCAGCGAGTTTCCTCTAACATAAATGTGGCAAAATTACCGTATGAATGACGTCCAATAGTCGATGATAAGATAAAATCAATGTGCAACAGCAGCGTCGTTAAACAAAACAAACATGACTATAACTTGTAAATGCAATTGACTTAAATAAATATATACTTCATCTGATTCATTTCACAGTCATTAAACTATTATAAATGGTTAAATATTCAAAATAGATTTAGAAACTAATTATACTTCATCTGCCATTTGCGTTTGCATGGTTGTAAACCAATAGATCATTATTTTACTCAGAGTACCCTCTCATGTCAATGTTCATTAAACATTCTAATTAAATGTATCTCCAGTTTCTAACTTAAGATAAGAAAGCCATTCGAATTTGAAAATGAGTAAGCTAATAGGAGTCATAATGCTGTATATTAAAAAACAAACTGATACGATGAGCCTGTTAAGCGGTGGGTAATCGGATCGATTCTTCTCAGTGGACCCATCTGCAGTTTTGGCTATTTTCCCTTCAAACCAGTGGTATGTGCTGTCTCGTCTGCAGGAAAGTGCATATAAAATATCCCTTACTGATTATTGGAAAGAGTAGCCTATATGGCGGTAGTGGATTTCCTCTGAAACAAATATATCAAAATGACCAAATGTTTGACGTTCAATAGCCGATGATAAGATAAAAATCAACGTACTCCAGTGGCGTCGTTAATAAAACAAACAGACAGTCGAATCTGAAGTAAAGTTTGTTTTGTTTAACGACGCCACTGGAGCACATTGATTTTGTATGTCATCAGCGGCTATTGGTCGTCATTCAAATGGTCATTTTTACAAATTTTATAGGACACCCGCTGCCGACACATATGCTACTCTTTTCGATAGCAGCCAGGGATATTTTATATGCACTCCCATAGACAGGGCAGCACATAACACGGCCTTTGTTGAACCAGTTGTGGAGCACCGGTTGGAACGGAAAGGAGCCCAATGTGCAGATGAGTCTAAGCTAACAAAACTACTCTGGCTTCGTAACTCACCTTTGTTGTAACGAAGCGCACAGGACCGGGGTTCAAGGCTGGATGTTCCAGCAAGGTAGCAGAGGTGCCATTGCGAAGAGGTATGAAGAAATTCACCCTGAAGATTTCTGAACAAAAAGTTGTTTTAAAAATTGATACCCAACTTACTGGTTGGTTGTAAATACAACACATTTTAAGATAAGCATCCGACATATTGTTTATATTTAAATAAATCAGTTGTATTTAATGGAATAGATTTTAAAATTCAATAACATTTAAACAGATGAAAACACTGCAATACATATTTAAACTCTTTTCATGGATGATTAAATACAATTTGTCAAAGGGGCTGTGTCTGTTTTTTTAAATATTTAACCATTTAGAATATATCTTTTATGTTTATTTGATGCGCACCACGCTCCATTCTCTGAGACAACACGTTGCCGTATCGTAATTAGATCACGCGAAATACACCATAAATCGGCGAAGCGACCCGCCAGCTGTCCATCATCGCTAAGTTGTAGTGCTATTCATGTAACCTAAATATGGTACAGCAGGTCGTTGCATCAGAAGAATGGAGCGTGATCCGAATCAAACAAATGTACAAGATATATTTTAAATGGTTAAATATTTAAACAGACTCTGCCACTTCGATGCGGCGTCCACATTGGACGTCTACATCTATTCTCTCTTCGTGCCCTCCTTTGAAGCGATCGGTCATGGGACCGATCCTTCTCAGTGGATCCATCTGCAGTCTGGGCTATTTTCCGTTCCAACCAGTGCTCCACAACTGGTTCATCAAAGGCCGTGGTATGTGCTGTTCTGTCT
>JAUTWP010217870.1:0-14408 GCA_033042655.1 Cyathermia naticoides | reverse complement strand
ACTTCCAAAAGCAAAAGATATATTTTTAGGAGATACTAAAGAAGTATTATCTTCAGATTATATATTCGCTGAATATGATAATGAAGATCCGGGAGTTATGGCGGAACTAGGAATAGCATGAACGATATCTCATTTACATGAATATTTTGAATCAGGAAAAACTATAGAAGATTTTAAGAGGGAATTTCCAAAGAAAGAACTAATAGTACATTCGACAGATATAAGATTAGATTCTTCTGGAGAATACAACAAACATTATGTACCATTCGGACTTAATCAATATATAGTCGGAATGGTAGAGTCGCAAGGAAATATGTACACATCAAAAGAAAAAGCATTTAATGCAATTAAAAAATAGAAAAGAGAACAAAATGGCAAACGTAAAATATAAAAAAGAACATATAGAACAGTTAAACAAACAAATTAAAGACGAATTTCCAATCGTATATTCTATAACTGAAGATATGAAAACTTCACATGAAGGAATTTCAAGAATGGTTATGTTGGATAGATATGCACAAAAAGATAGAAGACTTAGAACTTTAGCTAAAGGAGATTTAGTTGTAGCTAAAATTAAATATGATCCTAAATTTCCTGCGCTAGGAATAGCCTTTGTAGAAAGCTTTGATAAAGATACAGTAACTATTAAAGTAGAAGAAGAATATCTAGGACAAATAGATCCACAAAATAATCCTAAAGATGGAGTTATTACTATTTCTAAAGAAATGATCTCTAAACCTATAGAAATTATGTTTGAACAAATAGCTAAACGTGTAGGATTTTCTCTTTCACACGGTAACAAAGAAGAATACGGAAAGAAATTTGCTGATGAAATTGGATCTATGAATATAGTTCCAGCCGGTAGAGTGTTATATGGAGCTGGTTCAGGTACAAGTGTTACTTACTTTAACTGTTTTGTTATGCCAATGCCAGAAGATTCTAGAGAAGGTATTTCTAATCACCGTAAAAATGTAATGGAGATTATGTCTAGAGGTGGAGGTGTTGGTACTAATGGTTCTACACTAAGACCTAAGGATGCCGCAGCTGTAGCTGTCGGAGGTAAATCATCTGGAGCAGTTTCTTGACTTAATGATATTGCTTCATTAACCGATCTTGTACAACAAGGTGGATCAAGACGTGGTGCACAAATGATGATGATGCAAGATTGACACCCAGACATTATTGAATTCATTATTTCTAAAATGCAAAAGGCTGATATTTTAAAATGAATAGCTGATAACTTTAAATCAAAACACATTAGACAATTAGCTAATGACAAATTAAAATTTAATCCTTATACTGATTTTGCAATTGCTGGTCTTAAAAGTTTAATAGCTAATGAAAAAGATGAAAAGATTTTATCTGAAGCAAAAGCCAGACTTAAACAAGGTGGAGAGTATGACGTTGTTTGACCTGAATTCTTATCTGGTGCTAATATTTCTGTTGGTATTACAAAAGAGTTTATGGAAGCTGTTAAAAATGGAGGGAAACATGTTTTAAGATTCCCTGATGTAGGAGCATTCACTAAAGAACAAAAAGATATATATGACAGAGAATGACAAGCAATGGGTGATGTTAGGCTGTGAGAAGAACTTGGATTGCCTGTAAAAGTTTATGAAGAGATAGACGCCAAAGAACTTTGAGATCTAATAAACTTCTGTGCAACTTATTCAGCTGAACCTGGAGTGTTCTTTATTGATAAAGCAAATGAACAAACAAATGCTACTTCTTACGATCAAAAAGTAGTGTGTACAAACCCATGTGGTGAACAACCGTTAGCGCCATATTCAGTATGTAACTTAGCGGCCATTAACTTAAATAATATGGTGGATCATAAAACAGGAGAAATACTTTGAGACAAATTAGAAAATACAATTAAAATCTCTGTAAGACTTCAAGATAACATAATTGATAAAACTCCATATTTCCTTGAAGAAAATAAAACTCAAGCAACAGGAGAAAGAAGAGTTGGTATGGGAATTATGGGACTTCACGATTTACTTATTTGATCAGGAGAAACATACGGTTCAAAATCTTCATTAAAACTTATAGACAAGTTATTTGAATTTATTACGTCAGTGGCATATAAAGCTTCTGCAGACCTTGGAGCCGAAAAAGGTAACTTCCCATTCATGAAAGACCTTAAATCGCTTATGAGCACAGGATTCATAAAGAACTTACCAGAAGATGTAAAAGATTATATAAAAGAAAAAGGAGGTCTTAGAAATTCTCACCTTCTAACTATTGCACCTACTGGTTCTACTGGTACTATGGTTGGTGTATCTACTGGACTTGAACCATACTTTGCATTTAAATATTTCCGTTCTGGAAGATTAGGTAAATTTATAGAAATAGATCAAAAGATAGTTCAAGAATGAAGAGATCTAAATAATAAATCATTAGAGGATAAATTACCAGAAATGTTTGTATCTGCTATGGGTCTTAAACCGGAGGCGCATGCCGATGTTCAAACTACAATTCAAAGATGAATAGATTCTTCAATTTCTAAAACTGTTAATGCACCAAAAGGGTATTCAGTTAAACAAGTTGAAAAAATCTATATGAGACTATATGAAAATGGAGCTAAAGGTGGAACTGTTTATGTAGACGGTTCAAGAGATGCACAAGTACTTTCATTAACTAATGAAGATAATGTTAAAAGTTCTTCTGTTATCGTTTCAGATTCATCAATGGAGAACATTAAAGAAATTAATGAAGCTCATGATGATATCCCGGGAACTAAAGCTAATAAAAAGTATGGTACTGAAAATGGAGATATATGTCCAATTTGTAAAGAGGGTGTAGTAGAAAACTTAGGTGGTTGTCACTCATGTACAAACTGTGGAGCACAACTTAAGTGTGGAATATAAAGTTGAAAGGCTTTATTTTTTAATAATTGTTTTTGATTCTATTATGATTTTTTTGATTCTTCTTATTATAAAAGTCTTCAATATCACTTGAAGTTAAACCTAGTAGTTCAGATATACCCATATATAACTCAAAAGCTGTCGTAAGTTTTTCTTTTGTTCTATCATTGTTGAAAGTTGTTAAAGCATTATATATCTCTAATAATTGAATGGTTTGGTCTTGAGAAACAATTCTTGGCTTAATCTCTGTATCTATACCTATATGTAAACCTATAGATAGAAAGAAGTGTATTCCATCAACAAACTCTTCGATCATAGAATCTTTATTAATAACTTTATTTTTCTTTCAATATTTAAATGGTGCAATTTCATTTGCGAATTCTGCTATTTCCACTAATAATGCTAATACTTTCTCATTAATTAATTCAGCCCCAGAAACATTATGTGTTTCTTCAATAGTTTTATCTAATTCTTGTTGTGCAAGTAATATATCTTTAAAATTCATAAAGTAATTATATAGTCTTTGATTTATAATATTAGTATAAAAATAAATAGTTAGATGTATAAGGAATGATATTGAATCAACTGTCCTAGCAACCGTAAAGTCGGAAAACTTATCTAATTACAAAATCTCACCTATGGATTGAGTTGTTCTTTAAAAGTACAACACAAGAGTTGTATTTTTATATGAGAGGACAACCATGAAATATAATATTAGTCAATTCAAAAGGATTGATACTTCAAGAATAGCTTTATTGGGTTTTTTATTATCAATACTAGCTGTTACTAAATATGCATTCTCCTTTATTCCGGGAGTAGAATTCGTTACATTCTTATTTATAGTATTTGCTATATTCTTACCTGTACTAGATTTGAGTTTATTATTGATTTCATTTATATTATTTACAGTAATAATAAATGGAGTAGGTCCTTGGTGGCTTATGTACTGAATAATGTGACCGTTAATAGCGTTTGCAACTAAAGGAATAAGTAAAATAACTACTAACAAGTACGTTTTAAGTATATGAGGTTTTTTAGCTGGGTCTTCCACTATATTTTGATTCTATATTTCTGACCTATTATTTTTCGGAACTACATATGCTAACTTAAACCTTATAACTGCAATACCGGTGAGTTTAATAGAGGGTTTAGTTACATTGGTAGGATGTATTACTTTATTACCTGCATTAAGTAAAGTATTTTTAATTAACTCAAATAGCTTCTTAACAATTCAAGGAACACAAAGGAAAAATAAATACATTGATATTAGTGTAGTTATTGGTTTAGTTGTATTAGCTATAACAATGGTTATAGTAATATACATATTTAATGATCACTTCATTCTTTGAAAACAAGCGATGTGAGATGTAGGACAAAAAGGAGGGCACATATAATGAAAAAATATATAGGAGCAATGGCTATGATAATACCAACTTCAGCTTTAGTAATATCATGTAGCCCTAACATAACTACAGAAGGTGACTTTAGCAAGTATGATAACGGATGAGGAACAACCTTCTTACTATCAAGATCTAAGTACAATGCCTTTTACGACCTATTAGAAGAACAACAAGTAGGGATCATTCTAATAAACAATAAAAAAATCTATCAAGAAATTATCGATATTAATGAAGGAGATAAACTTATAAATGTGCTTTCAAGACTTAAGAAATATGAGATAACAATAACAAATGCTTCTATAGGAAGTTATTTAGGATACTTTAAAGTGCTTAATCAAGAAGAACAACCAGTATTTAAGGACTCTGCATGGGCAAATATACATATTAATCATAAACAAGCACAAGTAGGAATAGACTTTATTACAGCAAATTCTAAATCGATATATGAAATTACTTATGATAATTAGAAATACAGCAAAATATAGTGATATTTCATAAATATATTTTGAAATAGACATACATTTTATATAACATTCTCATAAATACCCTATAAATACCAAACTATTAGATGTAACTCATATTTTTCTCTTAATTTGAATAATTTTTCATATTTTAGTATAATTTTCTCATGAATATTGGAACATCTTTAAAAAATAAAAGACAACACATTTTCGCGAATATTGAAACTTTATTAAATGTCAAAAGTGATTTTGAAAATTTCTTTATTGAGAAGTTTGAAGCTACAAGAGGATATTTTAAAAGAAAGAAAATTAAGGCTGCCTTTAGAGAGTTGGATTTCAATAGAATCGAAATGCTATCAAAATTAATTACACAAGGAACAATGGACGATAAAAGATCTATTAGAAGAATCGAAAAAGAAATAAAATTCGTATATAAACTTCTTTCTTCTTTAAAAATTGAAAGTGACAACGTAAAAGCATTATTATCAGAAATGCTTCTAGTACTTTTCTTTGAACTAAATGCAAAGTATGAAGTTGTTAAAACAATCGAAACAAAAACAGCCACTCCTGAAGAGTTATGCATTTTCATAGAATAGAGAGATAACCATTCTTTATTCTGGACCCCTTTGTACATAAAAGGAGGAAAACATGAAAAAACTATTTAAAGCAGCATTCTATTCATTAAGAAACTCAAAAGTTTCGATTATTGGTCTTACAATTTTAGTATTCTTAGCTTCATCAATCTTTACGATGTTGGCAGATATTAAACATGCATACCAATCAAAATTTGATGATTATAATCAAGTATCTAATCTACACGACATGACAGTTGATCTAGATGTTAAACCATCAGGTCACATGCCTGGAGATGGATACTCTAAAACGCCAGACGAAATATATATAGCAAAAGGAACAGAGGGTACTTATAGAGGCCTATCAGTTTCAGGTTATCATTCATTTGATAATTTTCAACAAACAATAAAAGATACAAACGGAAAAGAAATAAAGAATCTAGATACAACATTTTTAAAGATAGACTCATTAGTAAAATGAGCACACGAAGAAAAACAACACGATAGAATAAAATCTAACAATCCATCAGCTAATCTGCAAAGTAATCTTGCAGCTAAGTTTGATTTTGCGAATTATCAATTTACAATGCAAAGAGATGAAGAGATAGATAGATATGTATATGATAGTGCAGCAAATGACTATCAAATACAAAAAGATAAGATAGAAGTAAATGCAGGGGATGAAATAAGTTGGTACAATAATAAAACTCCGCAAATTTTAGATTGAATAACATATAAAGATGGCTCTTGATCCAATTATGATGCTTCAGTGCAAATAAAATCATCTCTCTATATAAACGTCAAAACAAAAGAAGCGACAATTGAAACGCAGACTGGTAGTGTGTGAGCCGGCAATGGAGAGGCTATTGAGCTTAATGTCGATTATATTGCCAAAAACATTTTGGCTCTTGCGTGAGGAAATAATAGGTGACAAGTAAGTCAAAAAGGTAAATTCGATGATATGATTTGAACAGAAAGTGGAGACAGAAACATAGCCGAACATCCGTGGTTTGAAAGTGTACAATGAAAACCATGACCGGATAATGATAATTTAAAATTTAATAGCAAATTCAAATTAACTCAAGCTATGGCTGATTTAGCTCCTACCGATCCAATAGCGGTGGAAAGAGCTGTTCTTAAGCAAGGACAAACATACAAACTTAATCCAGCTTGGGTTAAGGAAATAAAAACAGAAGTGCATTATACTAAGCATTCATTTGTTTCTAATTACAAAACAAATAAAGATGAATGAACAGGTTCTTACTTAGATTTTGCTAAAGAAAACATTGAGGTCAATGATAAACTTCATGATCACTATGCAGCAACACACTATTGAACTAAAGAAATAATAAACTTAGACGAGCACGGAAAAGATGAAGAACATGAGTCTGTAATCACACCACAAGACTTCAAGTTTGAGATAAGAAACGAGAAAGGTTCATATACCGGTGAAACCATAGATAGTTTAGAAAATTTAACAGGTATTGAAGGAAACGAATATGCAAGCCGATATTATAATTTAACTGATATACACGTTAAAGATAATTTAACCCTTGAAATTAAAGAGGCAGTTAAAAAGATTTCTGTATCTAAACTACAAACACACGTTAAAGGTCTAGTTGGTGAAGATCATATGGGGCAAAGAGATACACTTACAATTGATTCATTTGATACAAACGACAATTCTCAATCAGTATTCCAATTTGTTAATGCAGATGAGAAAATAAATAAAAATATCGATAAAATGTACTATGAGCAAAAAGGTGGGGACGAAAGTAGATATCTTTCAAATATAGATTCACTTATGACAGAATCTTTAAGATCTGAATATATTGGATATGAATATACTTCATTAGTTATTGATGCTACATTTAATGGATATAGAGTAGACCAAGAATACTATGACATGAGTAAGTCAACAATATTTAGAAACGTAGCTGGATCTACACACAAAATCATTACTTTAAATAATGATGAAGGTAGAGATGATCATAAATACGGTATTACTAAAGATGGAGATGAATTCTGAATACTTAAAGAAGATAATGGCGATTGATCAATTGATAATGGGCAAATATTTACATATTTAGAATTACAACAATTTATCATTAAGAATAAAACTATCATTAAAGGAACAGTTGGGGTTAACGGACAATGATTTGCTCTTTCTAAAAAAGATTCTTCTATATACATTCCAGTAGAATTTAGAAACCTTCCAAAAATGGCTATTAATGATGCTGTTAATCATAATTCATATGAAGACTTCTTTAATGCAATTAGTCAATTCTTAATAGGTGAATTCAGTAAACCAGGAAATCAATGAGTTGAAAAAGAAGTATTAGAAACAATCATTGAAGGGTTCAAAAGGTCATTTGAATTCAATCACTTTGCAGATGCCATGCAAAGCGGGAAAATAAGACAAGAATTACTAGGAAAAATGATTTTTGATGCATTTTACTACTCTAATAAAACTAGTTCTAATTTTTCTGGAAAAGTAGTTAAAGAATTATTTTCAAATATACTACAACACATCTCAGACAGCATTGCAAGTCAAGGTGGTCTAGACGAACAAAGAGAATATATTAAAACTACTCTGGAGTCAGTTGGTAAAGTATATGAAGCAATTACCGGAATTAATATCATGGATTCTTTAAGTGAATATATACAACTAGACAAATTAGTTAAAGTATCTAAAGATCCAATTGCTTTAATAAAAGGTATACAAGATCTTATGAATGCGATTGATTTAGACAAGTGAATGGAAGAAATCCACGATTGATATGAGTCCAACTGAAATGGACTTCAACCAAAAGGTGATGGTTCTGAAAATAATCCATATATAACATTCACAACTAAAGAATTGGTAACAACTCTATTCGATAGTCTTGACGGGGTGGCTGCTAAAAATGCTATAAATAACCTTATTGATAACGTTGATTTTGCGGAAGTAGAATCAATGATTATCGATACATTAAAAGATAAATTGACTAAGACTGATTGAACTGCGCTAGAGCCGATTATTAAAAAAATGGGAATAAAGGAAGCTCCCTTTAAAGATATGATCAAAGTATTCGTTCAAAGACTAGACTTTAAAAAACTTGCAGAAGAATTGGACAACTCTTTCGTAAAAGGGAAAGAAGAATTAACAATAGATGATAAACAAACTTGATTTACTACACAAAAACTTTCAAGTAATGCAATTATTGCTTCAACAATAAAATCTATTTTTAAAACCAATGACGACCAAAATGCAATTATTAATGCAATTATTAGTGGATTGAATTTATCTAGCAAAATAGTTTTAGAAGAAGGGTATGCGAAGCCTGGGCATGATGCAGATAAGCTTGGTCTATTAGATCTTCAAGATTTAGAAAAATTATCATATTCAAAAATTGACAAACTTGATATAGAATCAAAAAGAATTGCTGAATATAAAGCAATATCTGATTTAACTAAAGAAGATATTGCATGAATCAACTCTTTCGGGAAATTATATATATCCGAAAGAATGACAGATGATGAAAAACTTGCAACAGCTAAAGAAGTCGCTACATCAATCAAAAATATTGTAAGACAACTTACTTTAGACAAGATGACATTCAAACAAAAAGCTAGTGGAAATTTTTCTGCGGATTGAACATTATCAGATATGATGTGAAAAATGCTTTCGCCTTATGCATATGATCTTGAAAATACTTGAGATTTTATTAACGATCCCATACGTAATGAGACTCACAAAGGTGCCTTCCAAGCAGTGCAAGGGACGATAGAAGCAAGTAAATATTCTGCAGGTACAAATATGCTTGCTGCATTCGACTTTTGAATACAATATGCAAGTGTATTAATTGAAGAAATAATGAGTGCGGATAAGAGCGTTAGTTATAATGATGCAAAATCTTATGCCCAACAAAACATAAATAAGTTGTTAAATATCATTGATCACAAAGATTATAAGAACATTTTTATTGAGGGAGCAAATTCAACAAAGGTGGATCCCAGCGGCGGTTGTTGTACCAGTTTTGCAGAAGAGACGCTGCAACGTACACCGTACTCATTAATTAAAACAGCAAAAGTATCATCATTATTAGTGTCTGGAAGAGCGTTCCAAGGGGCTAAACAAGCAAAAATAGATGAGATTTTTTCAAAACCAACTAATTCAAAAGTTGATGTTAACGCTCCTTTGGAGGGGAATGTCAATAAAATGATTAGAGATATCAAATCCTTGGGTAACGCGGAATCAAGACAGTTTTTAATAGACAATATTGATGCTTTTGTAACTGCAGCAGGGATGTATGCATTTCCAGCTAAAGAAAATTTATGTGCTTATGACAAAATAGTTAGGGATGGAACAAAGTTCTTATTAAATAATTTAACAATTGGAGACCATTCTATATTCGGTACTTCAGTTATGCAAAAAGATATACTATCTACATTTTCTAAAGGGATTGCAGGACAATCTGGAGCGTTCCAAATGCTAGGTCTTTCTCCGTCTATCGCTTCAACATACTTGGGTTCAATGTATCCAACTGTCGCTAAATATTTTACAACATCTGAAAACCAAGGTGACGGAAACATCACATTCACTCTTAAAGAAAGACTTAGAGAATTCTTTAATATGAGTAGAGATGAAATTAAAAATTCACTTGATGTATTTATAGAAGATAAAGATGTTAATACAAAAGTAGAAACATTTGGACTTATGGATATAAAAATAGATTTAGATATGTTAGATCAATTAGAAGACGAACTTGATGATGCCGGAGACATATTCGGATTTGAAGCAGGTAAGATTCTTGGTGGGATAATTGAAACCTCCACCGAAATAGTCAAGGAAAATGGAATCATTAAATTCTTAAATGTTGGTTCATATGTTTCTAGAGTTTCAGAGTCATACATGGCTCTAAATGGTAAAGAAGCTTATGAAGGAGTAATTCCTGAATCAACAGAAGAAATGAAAATTCTATTAAAAACTCTTGACAAAAAATACAAAATTAATGCTAATAATCAAGAATTCTTAATATTAGGAAAAGAAACCGCGATAGATTATATGTATCCGGTGCTCGATCGGGAGCACATAAATGTAGACACCAAGACACAAGCAGTAGTTTGGGTCAACCAATACGGATTTGATAGAGTTAGGTTCGCTAATAGAGCTAAACCAATATCTACATATCTAGTTATTAAAAAAGGTGAATACAAAGGTACTCTTCAAGAACTAGAAGATGAAATTAATCAATACTCTACTGATAATGAACTTAATATGGTTGGAGATATTGCATTTACAAAAGATAGATTAGACATGTTATATCCAGAAAGATCTTTAAGAACAAAAATCGTTAAAGGTGTTATGGATGCTGTTACACAAATGAATGACTATGGATTAGTTATATTACTTACATTAGTAGGACTTATTACTGTATTTATAGGTAAGCGTTATATTGATAACAGAAGAGAAGTTATAGGAATACTAAGAGCGCAAGGTTATACACCTATGCAAATTGCTCTATCATTTATAGTATTTGCTATGGTTACAGCCCTCGTTGGGGGAGTTGCCGGCTACATAGTTGGACACTTAATGCAAATGCCGCTTATGAGTGTGTTTAAGACTTATTGAACAGTACCGACAGATCCACTTAGTTTCAACTGAGTATCTATGGTTCTAACAGTAATCTTCCCATTTGTTGGTATGTCACTAGTATTAATTGTTTCAACACTATATATATTAAGAACAAAACCTATTGATTTAATGAGTGGTTCACATGAAGCTGCTTCTGGATGATTATCTAGAATAGCTAATAAACCATTTAAGAGATTTACAATCAAAACTAGATTTACAGCTACTCTGGCATTTAATACGTTAGGTAAGATGTTCTCACTTATGATTGCAATTACATTAGCAGCCTTTACAGCGATGTTTGCCATTTCTTCTAATGGTGTATTCCATAAAGCTGTTACAGATACTTACAGTCAAAGAAATTATGTATATAGAACTGACTTACTAACTCCAACGGTTGAAGGTGGTTTATACGATACAATCGATAAAAACTCTAAAGAATCTATGGAACAAATATATGTACCATTCGGAGTTAATAAAGAAGGTAATAAATATGTTGCAGGATACTTCAGACCTGGATATTCTCCAGCAATAAATTACAATCAGCATGATAAGTCAGATTTATCACAAGATCAAATAGACGCATTAGCAGGTAAAGCACACATCCTTTCTAAAGCATCTCTAGACATTAAAATTGATGCAGGTATTTCAACTAATCCTTGAAACATTGCCAAAAACTCTATGCCAGATTCACAATACGTTTCAGCTACAAGAATAGCTAATGAAGCAGGTGCTGCTATGGAATTAACTCAATTAGAAGGTAATAATAGTAAAGGCAAAGTTTATGAGAACTTCGAAGAGATGGAAAATGACGATACTTCTTACTATAAATACTTTATTAACGAAAAAACAAATGAAGGTAAGTTCTACTTAATGATTCCTTCACAAACAAGTAATTATCCAATTAAAGCAGAAGTATCTACTGAAACGACAAAAAGATTAGACTTTAGGAACTTCTTAGTTAAAGCTTATCAATACGAGAGTGTGGATGATTATCAAATGATCTATGGTGGGGTAAACATAGATGATAAAAATGATGAAACATATTCATGAGCAAGAATAAATCTTGGTGATAATAATGAAGTTAAAATCATAGGTGTTAAAGAAGATTCAAAATCAATTATTCCTGAAGATTTCGATGGGAATAAGTTAATGAAAGAATTATCAAACTTTAATACTCACAATAAAGATGCAAACACAATACCGATTTTAATTAACCATGTGTTAGCAGAAAAACACGGATATTCAGAAGGACAAACATTAAATGTAAATATAACAAATACAGTTGATAGATACATTAGTAAGTATTCAAAAGCTAAAAATGTAAATAAAGACTACAAACTACATATTGTCGGAATTAACTCAACATACATTAATGATGAAATATTAGCTCTTCAAACAGATGTTAATAAAATCACAGGTATGGATACATTAGACAATCATGGTAGAGGAATACCATTTAATGGTGTATTCTCTCTTAGAGGAGAAACACCTTCACAAGCTATAGATAATTTACTTATTTATTCAACTTCAGGATTCTGAGGAGCTAGTGATGAAATAGATATAAACACAATCTCACAAAGTGATAAAGAAACTGTTTATACAGAAATATTCGGTAAAGACGGATTACTAGATAAACAAGGCGTTACAAAAGAAGAGGTGTCAAAAGCATTCTTCGGTGGAAATGCATTTGAGTATTTAGATTTCGCAACTAACCCAATTCCTCAAGGGATTGATGGACCAATAAGTGACTATACTGCAGATAAACTATATGGGAAAGCAATGTATGCTTCTTCAATAGATTCAGTAGGAGCTAAGGCGCTAGAGGTTGGATTCATTTCAAATATCTCAGGTACAGTTAATAAACTGACTATGGCTACTATTGGGGTTACTATAGCGATCTCAGCAATTGTCTTAATAATTATTTCAACAATGATTATTTCTGAAAACAAGAAAAAGATAGCTATATTCTCAATTATGGGATATAAAGAAAGAGAAAAAGTAAGAATGTTTATGTTGCTATATGTTCCATTTATCTTAATGGCCATTGCAATAGCGATACCAATAACATACGGATTAATAGAGATGTTTAGTTCTCTGATATTAGGAAGTGCCAATATGGCGCTGCCGATTGTAATGAATTGAGTAACCATATTATTAGCAGTTATATTAATAATTTGTATATTTGCTGTAGTTATATCAATTTCATACATATCACTAAGAAGAATTAAAGCGATCTACATATTGCAAGGGGAGGATTAATATGAGTAAAGAAACATTAAAATTAGAAAGAGAAATTGCGCAAGTAGTTAAGAAGAGAAAAAGAGCATTAAAGAAAATTAGTGTTGAATATGCTTCTAATAAAATTACTCGTGACATTTACAACAAACGTTTTGATACTACAGTTAATGAAGCTGACGCTAGAGTTGAAATTTTATCAACTAGTCTAGCTGAATTAAAACAAAGAGAGTGAGATAAAAAGAATGAAAATTCTAAAACTATCAATAAATTAAGAGGTAGTCATGCTGACAACTTAAAAGCAATTAATAAATCAAACTCAACTCCGCTTAAAAAACCTATACAAGAAGAAATGTTGAATGAAGAAAATATTATGGAAATACGTAACATTCATAAAACATATGTAACAGGTAAAGTTGCAACACCAGTATTAAAAGGTGTTAACTTTAAAATAAAGAAAGGTGAATTTGTCATGTTGTTTGGTAAGTCAGGATCTGGTAAATCTACATTATTAAATGTAATGTCAGGACTTGATAGAGTTACTAAGGGAGAAGTTGTTGCTCTTAGTCAAAACGTATCAGCAATGAAAGAATCACAAATCACAAAGTTTAGAAGACGTCACGTTGGATTTATATTTCAAAAATATAATTTACTACCTAACCTTAACGGATATGAAAATGCAGAAACAGGAGCGTATTTACAAAAGAATAGAGCTAAAAGATCTCCTATATCAGAGATATTCGAATCTATGGATATACAAGATGTTATGTATAAGTATCCTTCTGAGATGTCAGGTGGACAACAACAAAGGGTTTCAATCGCAAGGGCGCTTGCTAAGAATCCGGAAATACTATTTGCTGATGAGCCAACAGGTGCTCTTGATGAAAAAATGACGCTAATAGTATTAAATATATTACGTGAAATAAATATAAAGTACAATACAACTATTATCATGGTTACACACAACCATATATTAGCTGATATGGCTACAAAGGTAGTTACTCTTAGAAATGGTAATGTTAAATCAATTAGAATTAACGAGAATCCCAAACTACCTAAGGACTTAAATTGATAAAAGGGCTTAATTGCCTTTTTTAATTCTCGAAGAAATATTTGCAATATCATAATATCGATAGATAACAACTATTAATGTTGTTATTTTATTTTTCAGTTTTCGTCTACTTTTAGATATAATAATTTAGCAATACCTTCTGGGCGATTACCCAAGTCTGGCTGAAGGGACTAGTCTTGAAAAC
>JAUTWP010217759.1:0-15461 GCA_033042655.1 Cyathermia naticoides | reverse complement strand
ATTTATAATCTGTTTTAATATCATATCATTGAATTAATAAATGTTTAATCGTCGCAAATGGGTGAAAGATTATCGCAGCGACGTTAAACTAAATATTCACTCACTCACTCTAGGTGAGAACTATTAAAATAGTGTGATTATAATTTTCAATTAATAATAATTCCAACATGGTAGTCTATTACACCTGTCTAGTTACTGAGATGACAGGTGACCGTGTCACCATCTGGATGTAACAACGAGAACACCCAAACCTCAATCATATCTGCACGACTGTGTGATATAGTGCAGGAAACTGTCAATGATGCAAGGTGTGCGATTATTCTCACACTGGCAATGTGCCAACTTAGAATACTCGGAACTGCTTCGTTCCCAATGTTGGTGCCTTTTGCTCCCGTGTCCACATTGATGGACTCGACTCACTGCTAGTAACGGCTTAGGGGTAACGCTTTGCCATTTGATGATCTTGAAAAAGTGGAGTTGCTAAGGCTTTCATCTTAGTGGATTCTGCTCCTCAAAGCTTCACGTTTGCTAGACAGAGCTCCACCGTCGTCAGTTCGTAATGCCGTTAGGAACTGTGCCTAATTTTCCCACTTTTCTAAACTTGAATTCATCATTCTTGATGAAAGACGTTGACGTTCTTTCAAGACAACTTTCAAAAGCCAATTCTGCTCTTCTGACAAACTTAGTCATCGGATGTTTCCAATTTCATCATTTTGAATAAGAATTCAAGGGAAAAAGCCATCGGCAATGCAATTATTTTTTATAAGTGCTACACTGAATTCGTTTTTATAATAAAAAATATTTTGTGTTGGTCAAAAGTGTGTTCGTATTAAGCTAATATTCACAAAGGTACAGGTATAACATTTTTCAATAAAAGTTAAAGAAATAGATCTAATTTCCATGCTTCATACAAAAATTAAATTTTACCTGATGTTCGAATAAACCACTTTTCTTAAAATAAAACGAAACTCTTACACATTTAAATAAAAATAATCTAGATGTTGATGACATTTTTTTTAAACTCCAATTATACGTGCATTTCATCTAATACAAAAGCCAAAAAAGAAAATTCCATGACATTTTTCTTTTTAAAGAACTGTCTCATAAAATAAAGGGATGAAAAACACATTAATATAAGAAATGTGCATTCCACAATTAAGCTTTTCATGCATGCCACATCATGGCTTAAAACAACACGTATAACTTGAATAGAGCCCACATGCGATGGTTCACTCTGGAACAGTACACGGATTGTGGTTAACAGACAATTCACTGATAAAGTTCACCAAGGTGGCTACAACACTAAAGATAATCATATCATGCTTTCTCTAGACATGCATGAATTGTAAAGGTAGTTTGGTTAGCTTGTCTGAAGTGCACAAGCTGTAAATGAGTTCAATTGTACCTAACATGCAAGAGACATGTTGTTATGCAACATTCCTGTCGGACATAGAGGACACATTGACGATGGACGATGTACGATGACCCCTCCCATGACGCGTACCCACCCGTAGATCAGATTAGTGCCAACTGCGGCATCACGCATCGGTAGCATGACCCGGCCCCCTGGCTGTAGGGTCCCCCCTCCTGACTGGCCCTCCCCGCGGCCCCTTATTTGGCGCTCACTGTGACTGCGAGCACTAGATCCCAGTTGACCCCTTTCTGAAAAAGGAAAAAATGTATTTATTATTATATGTTTTATCATATATTGTTACACCAAATCAAAGACTTGCATTATATACCACTATTTTTACAAGATATCAGTTCAGTGATCAAGTAACAATATAAGTTTTATCTGTAGTATCGTCCGATCATTAGTTTCCGAAAAGCCATTTTATTCAGGATATCTCGCAATATAAATAGATATCAAGGGCACACTGAGAAGGATCGATCCAACGACCGACCACTTCAAAGGCAGACACGCTATCGACTGAGCTACATCCCGCTCCAGATGCTATTAAGTTTGAGCCTGGACTAGTTTTTATGTATAGATTTTTAACTACAGAATACTTACGAGATTTGAATGTTCAGACCCCGTAGTTGACAGAAAGTCTCTCTTTTAAGGGAGGAGGGAACTGGTCTGAGAATTTAGTCCAGTTTTCTTCACCAACTTGGTTCTTGAACCCATGAAGAATCTAAAAAAAAACAATGTATATATATTAGAAAGCAATCACATTAAAATAATACCAGTAAATAAGTTAAATTAATGGAAATTAACACATAAGGTTCTTAAAAAAGGTAGTTTGTTTTATTTAACGATGCCACTAGAGCTATTGGACATCAAACATATGGTCCATCTGGCACATTTCTTGAGAGGAAACCCACTTCCACCCATAGGCTACTCTTTTCTAGATGCCCTTTCCCACAGACAGGACAGTTTATACCACAATCTTTGATAAACCACTAGTTGGAATGGAAAATAATAGACAACTGCAAATGGGTCCACTGACAAGGATCGATATGACAATTGACCACTTGACTATATCACATGAAGATAACCTTGTGGATGACATACCTTACAGAACATATCTTTGAGGTCGGGTTTTGGGTGAACCCATGATGCTACAGCATCACAGAAGAAGATGAAATCTTGGATAACCCCAGCTGGGTTAACACCGATCATGAGACAAACACCTCGGAAAGCTGAGTCCTTTTCTTCATTGTCACGAATGTTTCGCAATGAGGTGCACCTATACAAAACCATCAAAATCAGCATTTATCAATTCAACGAGAGAGATTTTCAGTCATAAAATATCATTACATAAGCTTAAAACGCTCAACACTGGATGGAGCAAAGCCTCATATCATTTACATGTACACGGCAACATAAGGTGAACTTTAGTGACAAATTTCTTAACAAAATCAAAACAAGACAAAATGCTCTTAAACACATATACCAATCACAAAAGCATGTTTTAATCTAGTTTTTAAATAAATAAATCAAATGCACGAACAAGCAACACTCATCACTTAGTCCCGAATACCATTGCAAACGATTAAACAGATACCCCACCCGTATATACATCAACAAAATTAACGACTCAAAACAAGTTGCACTTAGAAAAGCAATTACCAACCGACATGTTTGTACTAGACTCTGCTACTGTGAAAAGTAAATTCTGTAGACAGGCAATAAACATGCACTTACACACAAGAAATGGAAAAGATACAATAGTTCCTACGCTATGTCTTACAGTTACAAACACGTACGTGATCTCGTTGAAATAAATAAAACTAAACACCAACTAGGATAAGAAATTAAATTAAAAAGATTTGTAATTTAAATAAACAAAATTTGATTTAAAGTGGAATAATATAGGAGTTTTACAAATATTTACAGATGTACGCAGATTAAAATAATCAGTTTGTTTTGATTCTGGAACTGTTGGTATATTAAGTAATTTTATTGCCCAAAAATTATTTAATTCCTAAATATTCAGGATAGATTTTTGAAAAATTTATTATAAAAGAAATTGGGGTTATCATTAAATAAAAACTTTTATTTCTTTTTTTTTAAATATATATTCCACTTTACAAATCCTTTTCCTTTTCTTATATGCAAAATATATTCAATTTGAAGATTGCCTGACTTCAGAGAAATTATAATACCTTATCATAAAAATATTGAAATATAACATTAATAAATAAAATGTGAATAAAAGAGAAAAATAAAGAAATTTACACACCACTGCCTGATAAACTGTTGTAACATAGGGGCGACTTCTTGCGGACATACTAAACCAAGGCGACCAATTGTTATGGCTATTACCGTTGAAGACAAGACGAGACGGAGGGCAAATATAAGGGAAGAAAAACAGAGAAAGACAACAAATCAACAAAACATACATTTAATAATAATAATACTTGAAAAAAAATCAACAATTTGCAAGATTAATACTGAAAAAAAACTGATTCAGAATGAATACCAAAGTAAACACAGTGTATATAAAAACTGGAATAATTAAAAGGCCTGTAATGCACAAAGATAAAAGATACATGAATCTATAAAGGAAACACAACACAACGCACAACACAACAACAAGGAGCATACCCACTATGTAAGAAACGTTATTAGCAATTTTAGATTTTATAAAATAAATTCTCTAGCAAAATTACTTAAATGTTTTAGAGGCAATACTGTTTAATAAATAAAATGATTTAGTTACTTTTAAGATTTCTTTTTATGTTGAGTGATCTCTTTAAAGAGTTACTACTTGTTTATCGCATGTGACACACTGGTTTACAAAGATTTATAAACAAAGTTTGTTAGTTGAACAGTTAAAACAATTTCAATGTCATAACATAATACAAGTAAATCGTGTGTCTATTATAAACCATCTTTGTCAAAAGAACGTTAAATGGAATCATATAGAAGTTGATATAAAAAAAATCCTGATAAAGATAAACAATAATTCCAAATCTGTAGGATAATTTTTCAAAAGCATTTGATCAGTTAATGCAGTCAGTCTTTTAAATGCATTTTTCCATAGATAGGATAGTTCTTACCACATCAGGAAGAGAAAATGGCTCAAAATGGACTACTTAGAATAAGATGATTAATTAAATGACCAACCAAGTCTCAGGCAGATGGTCTACCTCCTACATTGTTACGTGACTGTCAATAATAATTGTGTGTGTTAAACAAAATTACACTTTTCAATATCTGTGCATATTAACTTGTAATTAAGCAATTGTTTCCACAAATTTCAGACTTGATTATGGGACAAATAGGTTTTTTAAAATCAAGATTTTGACAGCAGTTTTTTGTTTACAATATAACACATGCTGTCAAATTTGCTGTTATTTAAATCAAGATTTTGACAGCAGTTTATTGGTTACAATATAACACATGCTGTCAAATTTGCTGTTATTTAAATCAAGATTTTGACAGCAGTTTATTGTTTACAATATAACACATGCTGTCAAATTTGCTGTTATTTAAAGCATGCAGACGGGTCTTTACTGCTGAACACAAATATTACAGACTGGTTACTGTATAACTGATGTAAAAAGCAACTCAACAATAAAACTTACAATAAAAGGTGTAAGATGAATGTTAAAAAGCTAATTTTGGTTAGGAGATATCAAAGTGTTTTATTATAAAGTAGAGACAGCTCATACATCTTCAAGTAGCTTAGTACAATAAATATAACTTTTTATATTTTTTTGATTATCGACATTCAGCTTATAGACGAGATGACTAAAAACATGATTTTGTATGTAGTGCAATCACATCTCTGTCTTGGACCATAGAGGTGACCGAAGTCACAACTGTTGCCTAGACAGACGTCTGCTATAACAGCTTGTTCTGAATGTCTATGTTAAATTTTTTGACTTGACGTGCAATTCTTTCACTTCAATCTTTTAAAACGAATCAGTAAAGAAATAAAAAATATCTTGTCAGTCTGAATTTGTAATGTTAGATCCATAATCATGTTACTTCAGTCTGGTTTGAAATTTTGATATTAATCCCAACAAAATATATGATGTGTCATGCAGTACT
The DNA here is from genome assembly GCA_033042655.1 of Cyathermia naticoides. Taxonomy (NCBI): domain Eukaryota; kingdom Metazoa; phylum Mollusca; class Gastropoda; order Neomphalida; family Neomphalidae; genus Cyathermia; species Cyathermia naticoides. Next base: position 9,958 of record JAUTWP010217759.1, on the reverse strand, counting down.
TATAAAGAAATGCTTGTACTTGTTTTCACACAAAGATGACGAGCTCGTCCCAGATGGTAATATGACAACACAGTAATGCAGGTCTCACTAGTGGGTATGCAAATGGATATGTCTAACATATACAAGACATTTAAAACAGCTTACTTCACTTGCCAGATGCTACAAGCTTGCACGTAAGTCTCCAAATTATGTCAACAATATTATCAAAGTGAGTACCAAATAGAACAAAACAAATTAATGTGCTATTTAGTCATTGAATTATGAAACGAGGAAAATATTCTCTTATTTATTGATGTCCAAACACCACATAATAATGTAAAAATAGGAAGAAAAGTTCTGAAGATATCACAGTGAATAATGATCATGCAATAGAATACAGCCCATCTCCCGATAATGAGATACATTGTCATGCAATACAGCTGTAGTTTAATCAATTCAAATAATAAAGACAGGGGTGCACAGATTGCGCAAATGACAGTTTCGTTCGCATGAAACTGTCCTTGCGTAACCCATTTCACGTCCGCGTGAATTATTTTCTTTTTTCTTCTTTCTTGTTCAGTATTGCTGCATTGCCAACTAATCTCGATTGAGATTCAAACGTCTAATTACAAAAAAGGGTTACGCAAACGAATAGGGTCACACAAATATTTTTATTAACCTATTAATGGGTTACGCAGAATTTTAATTTGTGCACCCCTGAAAGGTTCATATTACCTTATCATAATCACTACATTATGTCAGGTAAAATGCACACTTCTTTTTTAAAAAGCAAACTTAATTTGGAGATTATATGATAAAAAGTTTTGTTTTATTTAATAAACTTAAGTGTTGACAACAAATTCAGTTAAATCGAAGAACATTGAGAAAACATTTGTAAACTAAAATAAAGGGAAGATGTTATCTCAAGAAAAGATGTAAATTAATGACAACTGACTGATAGGTTTTTTTTGGGGGGGATTTCATTATAATTTTCAAGTTGGTAGTAGAAATCGTCATAATCAAAATATTTGTTCCCAATTTTAAAGCTGTGTGCATTGTACACTGATAGACATTATTTAACATAAAGCAAACAATAATATACTAAAAACCAATTACAATAAATAAAAATCTCCATTAACGGTAATAACTTAGCATGTGTACAAAACCTGTGTGGTAAATAATATTTTAGAAATGTACATTTTATGAAGGCACGGAAACGTGCAAATTTTGTGAATAATTAATAATAAAACACGACAGATTATCTATAGGAGTTATAGTGTTTCGGTCAGGGTTTGATAAAACAAATTCATAAAGGCATAAATTTCAAAATAAAGGCAGATGCGATGACAATTTTGAGTATAGGATTGATTTCTCTGTTCCAGTGATAGAAATAAGCAGAAATTTTCATTTGTCCACTAGATAAGTACATTTAGAAATCTACTTGTCTGACAACCATTGAGGTACGTTCTACTTGTCCGAGCAGATTTTCCCTTGTCAGGACAAGCAGACCAGTGCTTATTCCTAACACTGCCTTCATATTGATCAATACCATAAAGTAACGAGTCAATCTTTTGAACAGATGTACGAGTCTGCGCTTATATTTAGCCATACCGCATAAGGAATACAGTACTGCCAAGAAACCAGGTATTTATAGTTCCACAAGCCACTATATATATATATATATATATATTTATTTTTTTAAAAGATGGTTTATTCAACAGTTAAATTAGTATGTTAAATTTACAGTATTTTCAACATATAATCCTTCACATAGGAGAGCACATACCAACCTGATATAACAGACTTTGGAACAAGATATAGTCAGGTGGTTCCAAAGAGGCATTTTCAGCCCAATGGATCTCTTTTCTATTGATTTTCAGTTTGTTTTAACGATGCTACTGGATCACATTGATTTGCATCTTATCAGCGGCTATGGAACGTCATTCATATGGTAATTTTGACACATTTTTAGAGGAAACCCACTGCTACTCTTTTTGATAAGCAGCAAGGGCTCTTTTATATTCACTTTCCCCTAGACAGGACAGCACAGCCCATGGCCTTTGTTAAAATTAAATGAAACAACAAATTACCAACAGTAATTAATGAAGTATATGTTGTCAACTATGTCACTATTTTACAACTGACATAACCAAAGAAAAACACATTATGTATCTATAGCAACATCAAATGACTACAGCAGGGCACAAAAGAGGAAAATTTGAATTCTGATTACGTGACTTTATACTCATGTAACCAATTATTCAGTTTACAAGTTTACATTGTTTATCAGTATCAATATGGATGCAGTTTACGATTTAATTTATTGTCCAGGTGAAATCAGGGGTGCACGAACCTGTCCTTGTGTAACCCATTTCACGTTTGCGTGAATGTATTATTTATTTTTTCCCCTTTCAGTATTACTGCATTGCGACCTAATTTTGATTGAGATTCAAACATCTAATTACAAACACAAATAATTTTTTTAATAAATTTCATTATTTTTAAAAAGGGTTACGCAAATATTTTTAAATTGTGCACCCCTGGAAATTAAAATTGCTCGATTTACAAATGAATGTTCATTCTTGCAAGATTTTATGCCCTGCTACAGTAAATCTGAAAAAAGGTTCGTTAAACCCACTAGTTGAAGGTATAAATACTATAAAATCAATAGGTTTAAAATGCACATTGTGAAATAAAGCAATACTTTGAAGGACAGTTCAGCAAGGCTAGGGGAAAATTGTGTACTGTTATAACGTTCAAATGTTCCATCACAAAAGGATTTAATTGAATATGACTAATAGTTTTTGAAGATTTAATATTATTTAGCTATGTGAAATGTAATGCTCAAGCTAAGTAGTTGTATCTTAGATACTTTCTTCTGGTAATGAATGTAATTTGTTGTTTTTTATCCAAACAGTAAAACAAGTTTTTGCTGTCCACTTTATCTTTGTAAAAGGCAGTCAAAAATAGGAGAGCCTGCTATATATATATATTGATTTTCACCCTATCAGCGGCTATTGGACGTCATACATATAAAGTAAAGTTTGTTTTATTTAATGACGCCAATAGAGCACTGATTTTTATCTTATCAGCAGCTATTGGACGTCATTTCTTTTAGAGGAAATCAACTGCCGCCACATATGCTACTCTTTTCGATAAGCAGCAAGGGATCTTTTATATGCACTTTCCCACAGACAGGACATACCAGGGCTTTTGATGAACCAGTTGTGGAGCACTGATTGTAATGGAAAATTACTAGTATACTTAACTAATCAAAACAAATTGTTAAAATTTATTTATACTCAAATAATAATTAATAATGTAGTGCGGATTGAAAATGCTAATAAGATGAGTTAATTAGTAAAATGATGGGGGTTAAATTAAGCCATCAGTAGAAAAATTAAATTAGTTAAATTAAATGTTTTGCTGGTGTTAGTGAAATTTAAAGAAAAAAGAATGACTTTAGATTGTTTCTATAATAATGACATATATATGTCAGAACATTTTCCCCAGTCCTGCAAGAAATAGAATGCTGTGAAGTTTGTGAATGCCACAGAAGCTGTTTCCACACTTGTGCTGATAAAAAGTTGAAATATGTGATTATTTTGAAAGCTTTGGTCATCATTTATACACAAAAAATATATGATCTAATTTATAATACCAAGAATGTGTTTTTTAAATTAAAATATTGAAAATATTCTTCATGTAACGTAAATATATATAATTTATATTTCCAGTGCCAAATATTACTTGCAATATGGTAAATGAAGGTATAGTTATTCAATATTTTTTTTAAAGTGGAATGTTTCTTTTAAAAATTGGATTGTTTTCAACTTTTGATAGTCATTAAAACCAATGTCAAAATTAGTTAGTGACCATTTTGTTAATATCTTACAATTTTATCCAAGTTAAATGTAGTAAACCGTAAATACAAGTTGAAAGTCTGCATCAATGTAAACTATTTGAATTTACTCAATAGTTTTTGAGATTATTTCAAAATACTTCCAATCAAAATTTATTTTATATTTAACACAAGACAAACCAAAAAGGTTTGTTTTATTTAACAACGCCACTAGAACACACTGATTTTTATTTTATCAGCGGCTATTGAACATCATACATATGGTCATTTCGACACATTTCAATACAAACCAAATCATAAAAAGCTGAATTTATGAAATTTGTAAATGATCCATTTTCACTTAATTTTACACAACATTCAAAGACATTTACAAACCCATCTTAGAATAAAAGCAACATCTATCCAGTAGTTTAGCCACTAGATCAATGATTATTAAAGTCTTAACATTGAACTAGTGAGTGAGTGAATATTAAGTTTAACGTTGCTGCAAGAATCTTTCACCCATTTGCGACAATTAAACATCTATCAATTAATATCAATTTAAAGTGACAGTCTGTTTTATTAAAAAATTTAACCATTTAGAATATATCTTGTACGTTTGTTTGAAACGCATCACACTCCATTCGTCTGACGCACCGATTTGCTGTATCTAAATTAGATCACGAAAAATACACTATAAATCCTCGAGGCGGGTCACCACCTGTCCGCCATCGATATGTTGTAGTGCTATTCGTGTGACCTAAATGTGGGACAGCGGTATCGTTGCATTATAAAAATAGAGTGTGATGCACATCAAACAAACGTAGAAGATATATTCTAAATGGTTAAATATTTTTTTAAACCCAGACACTTCCACTTTAAACATAGCTGAGCTTGTAGCATACAGATTGTTCACAACATTCTATTATCTGAGCACTGTCCGACAACAAGAAACTGTGATATCTTCAGAACTAGAACAGAGACCAAGACAAGACGGGTAGAGACACATACCTGTATTTTCCAGCAGTGTCTTGGGTGTGTTGGATCGGTTGATGATGTCCACCAGATGACCCAGCACAACAGACACATAGGGTTGCATGTCCGCACCTGACAAAAAACATTTGAGATGTTAGTAATAAAAAGCAATAATTAATTTTGGGTTGGATCTCTATACAATCTACAGATTTGTGATTGGTTAACGGTTCTATTTTTCTTAATTTATAATATATTGGTTAAACTAAAGCCGAAACAATGACATCAAAAGTAAATTTTGAATGATGAATGTCACTGTCATTTTTAACACAATTTTTTTTACTTTATTGATGCCGAAAAATCCCTCTAAACAGGATTCTACTAAAAATTTGACAAACAATTCAGTCCCAATGTGTCCAAAACCAGACATTTCACTTGGTCATATGGGTGTCCAGTTTAGAGGGGTTTCACTGTATTTGCATAAATAGAAAACTATTGTGAAATAATTGTAATTTGACCTTTCATCCTATAATTGATCAATGCTCATTTATGCTTCAAACCATGTCTTATTTTCTGCAAATATGTTTACAGTGCCCAAGATAAGCTGCATATCTGCGTATTTTACGCATTTAAAACGGTTAAATATGCTTCTGTTTTGATCAGTGTGTGTACCAGATACGCAAACAAGTTTCTATTCACTCAAAACTTCTTTTCCGAGCGTATCAAGAATGATTTATTTTCATGTAAAAGTTCTAATCAAAATCCAATAGTTGCTATTCAATTTTTCATCCAGTAGGAAAACTGCTATTAATCTTAAAATTGCTCCCTGCACATAGTTGTTAAATATGCACATGCATGAATATGTGCACACATACACTGTATTATAATACGGTAATAACTATTAACAACATGCCCAATTATTGGAATATTTTCATTCAAATTTATTAAATTTCAAAATGGGAGTGAAAATTAAATGTTTCAAATTTCACTCAATTAATTTCAAAATAGGGAGTGAAATACCCAACCCATCTAAACATTATCTGGAGCACAGCTTTTAACTAAAATATATAACTAATTTCATGTTATGTAAAGTTTGTTTTGTTTAACGACGCCACTACAGCACATTGATTTTTATCTTATCAGGGGCTATTGGACGTCATTCATGTTAATTTTGACACAATTATTTTAGAGGAAATGCGCTGCTGCCATATAGGCTACGCTTTTCGATAAGCAGCAAGGGATCTTTTATATGTGCTTTCCCAGACAGGACAGCACATACCACGGCCTTTGTTGAACCAGTCGTGTATTGTCCTATATAATACCATTTGTAAACTTTTATTCTAATACATCTGTCCTGGATAAAACCATAAAGGGCACCCGGGAGGTGTCTGTCAGCTATAAGTCTAGCTCTGAACGTAGACGTTATACATAATGACCTGATCTGACCCTAATTCATGTGAACTAATTTAACCTACTCATTTTAATAGAAATTTCTCCAATAGCCCATGTTGCATTGTTGCAGACCGATATGAATTCAGGATTCAGATTTGCTCCCAGGATAGGCATGTAATCTCCTGAAAAGAAAGGATAATTAAAATATTTAGTAAACATCAACACAGGGTAGAACAAAAAAGAAACTCAGAGAAGTAACAAAATTTCTAATAAAAGCATAAAGTTTACTTATTTATTGGAAAATGCACTATTTAATTTTTTTCATAATATTAATTTAAAGAGGCAGTGTCTGTTATTTTAAAAATGTTTAACCATTTAGAATATATCTTGTATGTTTGTTTGATGCTCACCACGCTGCATTCATCTAACGCAACGTTCTACTGTACTATATTTAGGTCACATGAATAGCGATATGACTTAGCAATGGTTGACATCTGGTGACCCACCTCACGGATTTATAGAGTATTTCGCGTGCTCTAATTAAGATACAGCTAATCGTTGTTTCAGAAGAATGGAATGTGGTGCGCACCAAACAAACGTACAAGATATATTCTAAATGGTTTAATATTTAAAAAACAAAATGGCTTTCTTTACCAATGAAAATTATGGCAAGACCATTTAAAAAACTGCCTATTACAGAGAAGCTGGTGGCTATAAACAGTTGACTTTTGGTATTAAAGATCACACATAACTGCAGATATGTCCACTGAGAAGGATCGATCCCACGACAGACCGCTTCAAAGGTGGGCCCACTACCGACTGAGCTTATAAAGAGTTGACTGTAGGTAATAAAAATCAATATACATAACAATGTCTCAAAAAAAACTTCTACTTACCTATGCAAGGTCTCACATGTTGGAAACAAGCTTTTGTTAAATCTCCAAGAAGAGCAAAAGAGCTCTGTCGAACTTCTGGCATGGGATCCTGAAAAAAATCCAAAGGAAATTAAAAAAATTATGCTGGTCCTTAGGAATTTTTTTTTTAAATGATTAGGCCAAAAAAAATAATAGTGAGCTTCTCAGGCACCGCCGCATCAGTTTTTTCCCCCCGCCTCACCTATTTTTTTCCCCCATTCTAAATAAAAACCCGCCCGCCTGCCTGCCTAACAAATATGACACCAAATAAAAATAAAAACCCGCCCACCTGCCTAAAAGAACAGATTGCTCGGTATATTTCCAATTCGGGTGCAGGACAACGACAGTAAAGTAGACCGATTGTTATTACGTTGAACCTATGCTACAATGTATCTATGACATTAATGCATATTAATGAGCCTGGCCATTCCGACATGTGCATTCGGTCAATTCCATCAATACAATGATCTATATCGTAACTTTTGTTTTATTTCTGCATATCCTTGCCGTCAATCATATTATATTAAAACATTGAATCTGTGTAAAAAAAACCACTTTAATCAATATAATCAAACACTCGGGAAGTGATCGCGTGAAATGCAAGAAATATTTAAACTGATCCACATGTTGTACTGATCCACATGTTGTGACGCGTGCACATAAATCGATGACGCGACATAGGAAACACTGCATCTCTGCAAAACGTTATCAGTTCTTGTTGCCCCCTGCGGTTTACAGATGACACATGTGTTCCTGTATTTTAAAGTTGTAATTTTCTTCGCAATCATGTTACTCACGTTAAAAAAAAAAATCACCCGCCCTCGTCATTTATGAGAAAATTGCGCTTGAGAAACATAATTGATAATAAAAATAAAAAACGCCCTCCCGCATCACTTGGTAAAAAAAAGTGTCCGAGAAACTCACAATTTTTTTTTTTGGCCTAACAATTATTTCTGCCTCTGGTGTCCCCCATTATTAGCATCTGCTGCCTTTACTAAACTGGGAGTCATGGAATTACACCTGCTTATCCTTTTATCTGTCCTGGTGTTTCTGAACTGGTGTCAACATATTTATTTATATACTGCTTAACCTTTGATAAGGATACTATGAAAAACATATGTTAAAAATGCAAATACATTTAATGTGTATAATGGATAAAACCTAATTGTAGTAAAGTATTACTTTAGTGGTACATTGAATATTCAATTGTTTATTCTCAAGTTGCACACATTCATAATATGTATAAATTTTATTTATTTTTTAAATGACTGATGCATCTAGTTAACTTTTTGCGATTAAAAATTATTTGTTTTCCCATAAATCTACAAATAATACCATAATAACCTAAAATAAACATGTTAATCAGATTATTCTTTAATTTTAATCAATTATTAAATGTTCAATACTTGTTCAAATAAAGAGAAATTAAAGTATTTAATTGTAGTAAAGTAGTTAGTAAATGTTTAAAATGTATTTTTTATATTTCTAGAAACAAAGATACCCCCCGTGATGAGTTCATCTTCTATTCAAAAAGACTGATGCGTTTGCTCTTCGAATTAGCCAGATCCTTACTTCCGTTTAGGGTTAGCAGTGAAATTTAATTACCTGTTCAGTCTCTTGGAACATCGAATAATTAATGACGATTTAACTTGTCATAAACCAAGTAGAGGAGCCTTTTGCATCAATCCCTGTGTTACTTCATGTAAAAATATGTGATAAATCGTTTCATCAGTTTATCCACTTACAAGAATAAAACTTTACTGTCCTTTACAAAAAAGGCACATTATCCAGCACCAAAATGACTTAATATATTTCAAACCTTTTAAATAAAATCTTCAAATCGGAAAATATTTTTTAACACATTTTTTGTTTACTTGTTTGTGATAAGGCCACTGGGTCTCTTAATGGTTAATCACTGTCTAAGTGGATTTGATTTCTTTGTCACATTTTGTATTTCTGATTTTAAATATGTTTCTTTTCAGACGGTAAGAATGGAAACTCCACAAAGTGCTCCATACATAGGAAAGAAGTTGGCTGCTGTTAAGGTAATTTATGTTGTCTGTTTTCTTATTTCAAGTGAGAAATATTTGTTTTGATTAATCTTCATTTGTTTGATTTAGTTCAGTATCTCTAGTGTACACTGGCAAAACCTAGTAACTGCAAAGTTACCAAAAGTTAAGTCATTTACTAGGAAATGCCACATGTTTTATAATGATGATTTTGCTTTTCTGTGCCTCCATTATGTTTTATGTTACTAATCCAGATTTGATCTTGAAAATCTGGATTTTCTCATAACAAAGAACATGTCAGTTACTAGATTTTGTCATTATGAGTGGTTGGTGCACATCGGATTTGTTATTCCAGTACTGGACTGGAAATATTTTTAACATGCTTACGTCACAAAAGTGTTCAAGCACGCGCCTCCTGGGTACAACATTCCGAATGCCCTACCCAGGAGTATGGTATGACTTTTATACAAATAACAATGTATATGCTGTACTATGTGTGATAAAGGACATAAAACAACCTTTGCTCCTAATAAAAATATATTGTGTCATCAAAGGGTTTCTTCTATTAACTGTTTATTAAATAGCATGTTTGACACAAATCAACTGCTTATTAAACATGCACTAGAGTATAGTTAAATAAATTAATTGAATTATTAAAAATAATATTTAATAAGACATTACCGTATTTTCCGGACTATAAGCCGCTACTTTTTTTTTCCATATCGGAGGGTGCGCTCTATATAACGGTGCGTGTTATATATGAATGGATCCTCCAAAATGTCTTTAAAAAATCTTTGGTCTTAAGAAATACTGTTTGTTGTGTTTGTTTTTTTATTTTGTTTCATAAGTAT
>JAUTWP010217648.1:0-15466 GCA_033042655.1 Cyathermia naticoides | reverse complement strand
TCCAGTTGGGTCTTATCCTGACAGATACTGCAGATGTCAGTCAAGTGGCTGGAATCCTTGCTATGTTAGTACATTATATATGTTTATTCAAATTCTTCCAACTTCTCTTCTTCTCATTAATCATGTACTTCTTCTTTTTTCCCTATTCTTCTTTCTACTTCTAATTCTTTTTCTTCTTCTATTTATTATTATCAATAATTTGTTTCTGATGTTTCTTCTCTTTGTTTCTCTTCTACTGCTTATTTCATCTTCTTTATTTTTCTCTATTACTACAACCTCGAACTCTTTGTTGAGTTCTAGTGTGAGACTATTTTGTTGTCTTCTGAAGCTCTTCGATAGTTGTTTCCAGAATTGTTAATTAAGACAATTGTTGACAATTCTAGTATATAGCCGACTACAGAATATATAATAACATTCGTAGAACGTTCTCCGGGATTTTGTCTTCAGTAATACATTGATATCCATCTGTGTCTGCAGATCTTTGTCAGACAGTAACGTTATCGCATGTGAAGAGGTCTGTCATTGGATCGATCCTTCTCAGTGGATCTTTCTGCAGTTTTAGCTATTTTTCGTTCGAACCAGTGGTCCACAACTGATTTATAAAAGGCCGTGGTATGTGCTGTTCTGTCTGTAAGAAAATGCATATAAAATACCTCGTGATATTTATCGGAAAGAGTAGCGGCAGTGAGTTTCTCCTGAAGAAATGTGTCAAAATAACCATATGTATGCATTGATAAGATAAAAAGAAATCAATGTGCTCTAGTGGCGTCGTTAAATAAAACAAACTTTTGGTTTTTATATTGATTTTACATGTTGTTTTTTAAATAAAATTAAACAGGTATTTTTTATCATTTTATTGTCCCACTTTCCTTAATGAATATGGTTTATATATTTTAGCGAATGAGATGTCGACAAGGAATGTATTGTGTCCCAATGGGAAGACGTGGAGTGTGTGTACGTCGCCAACAATGGGACCGAGGTAAGTTAACACTTAATATTATAGTATTAGAAAACGCGTCAAGATAATAATACATACTATAGAGTATATTTGTGTATGCAATATGTTGTTCATCGTCGGTTTTGGCCTGGTAATAATTATGATTATCATTTAATGTTGCCAATGAAGATAATGTTTATAAAATAATGATCTGATTAAGATGAAGCTGATGCTCATAATGATGATAATGATACTAATACCAATGATGATGATGACGATGATGGTTGTGGTGGTGATGATGATGAATGTTATGGTGGTAATGACGATGTTCATAATGATATTGAAACTGTTTGTCATTAAAATGATTAATTATATAGAGTAATGCTTATTTTATATTGTAGCATGTGATCAACCAGTGATTCAAGGCCGTTGCCGTGCATCTATGAGACGCTATTTCTACAACAGATTCACAGGTCGGTGTCAGAGATTTACATACGGAGGATGTGGAGGAAACCAGAACAACTTCTCTTCCTGGAGAGAGTGTCAGCGACGTTGTATGCGACGACGACAATATCCCATGAACCCCATTGGTAATATTGGTCCCATAGATCCCTACATGTATAGCGCAGATCCAACTTCAGACGACTCGTAAACATTAATTTAATAAAATCGGTGATTATAAAAATGAATGTTTTAGTTGTTTTATGTGGATTTGTAGTGATTGTGGTTTTCTTTTGTTGAGGGTTAGTTTTGGGGTTTGTGGAGGGTGCGTTGGATCCAGAATGAAAATGAAGCAAGCTAACCAAAATTGCATTTATTTATAATCTTCATTAGTATTCGTAACGTAATTCGTTGTCTGTAAAATGAAGTTTTTATGTCAATAGATTGAGTAGATTCCATGGCTGCGTTTGTTTCTGAGTTTCTGTGGGCGTACAAAACAGTTTGTCGCAACAAGAGCACATTGATGGTTTCTTAATCATCGGGTATTAATCATCATATAAATACATTTTGACAGTTTTAGGGCGATTCCATACATATCGTACGGACATTCAGACAACATTATTTAATTTTAAATGTATCAGAAAATGCCGACATAGACTGATGTGTTGCTAAATGGAAGACACCATCCTAATGTCAACTCAATATTATTGGCAAATGTTTTAATGACATTATTTGTGTGATATTGATGAAAAACTGATCTGTCGTACAGACGCAGAGAAAACACATTGTTTAAGTGTACAAGATAAATTGCAAAACTCCGAGTTGATGCTGAAAAGAATCATGAAACTGATATCATAAGATCTATAGGATGTAGTTCAAATGTTAAAAATTATTTTATCACTAATTTCTCTTTTTGTGCATAATGGCGATACATTTCAATCGAAGAGGAAATCTGTCGTATGGACGGACACCTCTGCATGGAATCGCCCTAATACATAATTATATTGATATTATAGGCCTGGGACCCAAATTCTGTGCGAGGTTTAACACATGGCTCTGAAAAAGTTGTGCAATGAGTTCCAGAGGTGCAACGTCAGTTTTCTAGCGGCCCAGACTCAACTTTAGGTCATCCAAGTACAAACAAAACTATAGCAAGCCGGTCACGCTAAATCTTTTAGGCCTCAGAGTCCTACAGAATTTGGGTCCAAGACTATTGTATGTTTGGCGTCCAACAACCGATGATTAAAGACAATTAATGTGCTCTAGTAGCGTCATTAAATAAAATAAATTCTACTAAATAACAAGAAAGTCAATGATGTGTGAAACTGTTAATGTTTTACTTCAGCAGATATGGCATAACATTAACACAATGAAGCACTTCAACATGCATGAACTGTACAATATATTTCAGGAGATAGGTATCCATAATGTACAACTGCCAATTTATACAATACACACAATTCAGGGTCCCACAGTATTTTATTTTATCATTGTACATCCAGCTTTGTAAAAACAAACAAAATGAACTGTGCGCAGTCAACAATAATCAGGAAAAAGCATTAACACAGAAACACTAACCAAAGCTAACAGATTGGAATAACTAGCAATGCATGTAATGGCACACTACAGTTTTTATAAATTTAAAACATCTTTTATTGTTTTCAAACTTGAAAACATTCAAAATTAATCATTTATGTGTACCAATCAATCAAAAAAAAAGAGAAAAAAGTTTCCTCTTGGATGTTTGCTGTTATATGTATTTAGTTTTAGACTTAGAATAAACACCAATCATACAGCATACAGTGACAATTACAAAGATTATGGTTGATCGATACACTTAGAATAATCACCAAACGTATAGTGTAACAATTACAAACAGCGCTCAGTTCATTTCATCAGTTTAAATAACAAAACACAATAAAACTGTATTGCTTTTGAAATATGAATGCTTCATTTATCAGGTAACAAACATTGTTTAATTCAAACAATGAAAGCAACAGAAAATATCTGAAAAAACAATAGGTCCTTAAGGACCCTATTAGCTCAGATGATGCATATTGTAGAATAAATGAAGTTAACGTCCAAATTTTTATATATCCAATTATTTTATTTCATAAAAAGTTAATTTGTTTTTTATTTTTAAGAACATGTTTAATTTTTTAATGCTAACACATTGTGCTATGAAACACATGAACACAACTACTTTGAGCTATCACAAATATAAATTTATTTATTTTTCATAAAAAGTTACTTTGTTTTTTATTTTTAAGAACATGTTTAATTTTTTAATGCTAACACATTGTGCTATGAAACACAACTACTTTGAGCTATCACAAATATAAATTTTAATTTTTTTATAACAATAAACTTATTAATTTGTGTTGGTTGCAAAATCGACTACATCACGTTTTGTGCATGAACTTCATATTCTGGACATCCAACAAGGACTGGTGTTTATTTGATATTTAAAGTAAAATTGTTCAAGGGACGGAGGGCAGAAAATGACCATGTAGGAATACGACTGTAAATTAAAACTGCACATCTGTTAAGAAAAGGTTATGATGGTTTTGATAGAACATTAATATTTCTCAAGACAAACTCTAATTTTAGAACATATCAAGAAGCAAACCACTAACATGAACAGCAATGTTTTATCAACAGGTAACAAATTTTGTTAGGATACATAGAATGAACATTTTTAATTGTTAAACTCTGCATTACGTTAGCCTGTGTGTTTTTGTTTTTTAAATAATAATAAATAAAGGAAAATTATGTGTGTGAAGAAGTATTTAAAATGTGTATGGGAAATAAGATAAAATTGTATGTGGAAAAAAACTAATTGGTTGGAAAAATTAAAAGTATAAAATAATTGAAAGCAACTCAACATTTAGTTACCCATGAATAATTTATATGTGAAAGTAATGCATATAAAATTAAATATCTAGGGCAAAAAAAAGCTAGCAAAATGGTGTATCAAAATATAAAGCACAATCAAATGCCCCCATCCCCCTCCATAAAAGGGCTATATAAGAATAAAAGTTAACCATAATATATTGCAACAATTAAAAAAAAGTGATAATATATATCTGGTGTAAACCAAAACAACTACCCTTGTATGCAAAATAAATAAGTGATGAAGTTGTTAATTTAGACCTCATTTAAAAAGCAATTAGTCATATACGGATAGAATTTAGTTTTAGCGTAGTTTCCGATTTAGAACATATTGAATCACTTGAAATGCTATTTTTAGCCAATCTATATAATAATTATCTAATGGGCAATTCCTCTACAAGAAGGATGACTGAACCATGACGTACCATTAAAAACTAAGTGTTCCAAATATATACTGACAGCAATAGAAAATGAAGTGCTGCGTTTTCTATAACTGTCGGTATATTTCCTATTCAATTTAAGATATTAATTTAATAATAAGGATGCATAAGTGAGTATTATATTTAAACTATTGATGATTGTAACTAGAGCAGAGGAAGACGAAGACACAAGCAAAGAACTTGTACAATTAGTCCATTTTACATATCTTACACCATACTGTTTAACTATTAACCATCTCCACAAGTCAAGGCTACATACACGTTCCGTATACTGACAGTGACATTTCTAGCAGACTTTATGAGACAATTTATCAGCGACCTCTATTACAAGAAAATTTTGAACATTGATTATGTTTCTTAGATGATGACATCGCTGACCAATCAAAGCATCTGTAACATGTGAAACTCTCGAAAGGTTTTCACTTATGGTTGCATAATACCAAATCAACTCCCACCGACTGCTGACTAAATAAGTTTGTAAATTGATAGGTCATATTTTCACAAATAACAACTGTCATCTATTATTACCAATATTAGATGCAGTGACAGTTACCCATTATGATTTTGTCAAAGCTCCTCAAACTTTGAAACTGGAATATTTTATTTGATGCAGTGGAACCGTATTTTAATTTTTTTAAATTTCCAAGTGAATAGATAACAAGCGACGCGATTAGCCCAATGAGATTTCATCACATCCAATGAAATTTAACCATTTTGTGTCTCAAAAATTCCTCCACCTATGTCAAGGCATAATATACAGAACATGCATGTAGCCCGGACTTGTGTACATGACTATTAACAGGCACAAAATCTTTTTCAAACAAAATATGTGATATTTTCTTCTTATGTAAGGTAAAGCCAATTAATAACAAGAATAAATAACATGAACCAATTGAAGAGAACAAACGTAAAACGATCAAATTCCATTTTTTGTCAAAATACAGATTTTAATACATCCCTGTACCAAGGGACATAATGCAGGTTTTTCAAACATGAAAGAGCACTGATCATTGTCCATATGAGTTGAAAATAAAATAGTATGTTTACTGTTACTACAAAGTTGGAATATGTAATATCTGTTTTGTTTGTGCTCTTCAATTATTGTAAACCTAAATTCAATACTACGTATTTGCACAAACAAACATTCACGCTGAAACATTTCAAAAACTTTAAAAGAATTATAACCCTCAACTTTTCTACAGATCACTTAAATTAGGGGTTACCAATGTTCTATTTATGACTCATTTAAGTAGGTTATGTTCCCTAAAAATAGATATATTCTAAGATGTTAAATACAATTAGTTTTAAAACAAACAGTATTTTTATTTTAGGCTATTAAAATGATAATTCATTTGTGACCGCTTATGTGTTGGCAATAAAGGTTTAAAAAATAAATGCTTGGAAGTAATTTTTATTTAAAAAAATTATTTCTCTATACTCTCTAGGTAGAGAAAGGCAAGATAAGAAATGGGCAAAAAAACAACGCCACTGATATTAAGTGTAATATGCTTTAAAAAAATGCTAATATTGAAAAAGTAAACAGACCATCCCTAAAATAATTCAATATAAATGACAATTCCTATTTAACTTGTTCAACACTCAAACATTTGTCTTATTGAAACTGTTTTCCGTTAATATTTCATAGTTACAGGCATATACCGGTAGGCAGCTAACAACAGCAGAGCGTAGGATTCATTTCCAAGCAATATTTTCAATGACGAAATGAAGATTTTTTTTAACATGTGTATGGTTTACCTATAAATTCCAATAAACAAATTGGGTACACAACAGAAATGTCATGGTTATTCTGCAACTGTGAACAATTCAACCTTTTAAATACAATATTATGTTCAAAATCTACAAAAGGTTCCAAAATGTACACAAATATAGGATACTACTTATGTATCTTTGCCATTAAATGATATCACTGGAAGTTATTTGTGATCAACAAGTGATCGTGATAGTTACATGCATAATGGTTACAAACAAGTCTTGTCACGATGTTACAACATGACGCATGTTTTCAGAATGACTGAGCTGTATTGGTGAACAGGCCCTTTATGGCTAGTCACGCAAATATTTGAGGCAACATGCTGCACGTAATGTCTAAAACTAGCATAATGCAATACCGAACAAAACGTTCTTGTCAAACCTGATCAAGTGGCCACCTGTATTAAGCAGCTGACCGACTTCAAAGGCCACCTTTATATTCTCCAAAATCAGCTAATTTAATACTATCTAACCTGTCTTAAGCAGACATCTGTCTTAACAGACAATGTCTTGTTACTCTCTTGGGTGGCTACTTAAGACAGGTTTGACTGTATATTATATGAGGCTGACATTAAATTATTTTTTATTCTTTCATGGCATGGGATAATCAAAACTGAAGGATAATGATTACTTGTTCCTGATTGAGCTCTTATGACATCGTGTGTACAATAAAAGCGTAAACAAGGAAATAACTTGTGACTGGAGTTCTGGAGCAAAATATTTCACCAGACTGAATGATTGACAAAATATAGTAACGAGAAAATACTTCAAAATATAATAAGAGAAAAACAATGAAAGATGGAATTTCTTTGATATGAATCAGTCACTGTTAAGTGTCTATGGTTCACATTACACTGAAAATAACTTTAGAACAAGGCCAAACGTACATAAATGTGTGCATGTTATGGATTTGATTCAGTACGTTATAATATATAATGGTTAACTGATTGAAAAAACTGCTGATTGAACGTGAGTGAACATACATGAATATGAATTATGATTTTTTAATGCACAACCTGGGATGGACTGGGGACTATCAACAAGTCTTTGCTTCTTAATTATTTACTTTTTAATCCATTCTCAGGGATTAATCTGGCCTAAAATCAGGGTCCCTTTTTCATAAAATTGTGGAAAAATTATCAACAAAAGTTTAAAATAGGGAAACTTCTAATGATTTTGGGAATTTGGTGTCAAATGAAATAATTTTTGAAGAGTAATGAGGCCTGTGCCTGGCCCAAAATTGAACGGTAGATTAATATCTCATTCTGGTGACATTGCAGGACTAAAGTATAAACCGTGAAATCACCCAAAGCAATATGTAACTGAACCAATAGCATATACACTATTACCATCAGATTGATTAGTTGTGGCACTCTATACAAATATTGCCTCTTAATTTAGCTTGCTCTTTGGATTAACCCCACAAATGTAACAAATTTAAGTAATACCATTTTAGGGTGTGTTAAAAAATATATATGTAATTTATTTTTTAAAGAAATTATTTTGCAATATACTTTACAATTAAACAGTCTTTTTAATGCAGCTATGTATTATAATATAGACAAAGTGATTTTGTTGACAATCCATTAAATAACCACAAAAGCTGAAACATGCACACACAAAGTACTGGTAGACGTTTTCAGGTAAAGTTGTTTAACGTCTATGTTCAGAGCCAGGCTGTTATAGCAGACGCAGACGTTTTGAATTATATAACATAATTGTATTTCCAGTTACATTATATAATTTTTTTTAGTAACAATTCAAATATTTGGCTGTCAAATAGCATTTTTAATAATTATTTACTATTATATTTGAAATGCATATTTTGAGTCATTTATAGTCATAGTTATAACATTGAACTGATCAAACATTACAAGTTGTAGAAGCATCAAGTGGGGTACATGTAAATGACATTTTATGTACCCTCTGTGTGCTTCTTTCCCAGTTATCTTACATCAAAACTCAAATCAGACTGAGTAGCCAATACTATCATCCAAAAAAGCAAAATGTTTTATCAGACTGAATTGTTAGAAATTTAGTTTTTGCAGTATTAATTTTAATTAAGATATTTCTAAATACTTTTGTTTATAAAATACATTATTTTATCCTTCTGTTTTATTGTAATCGTTATTTACAAACTTGATTTTCCCCATTTAAAATACTTTTTGTTTTTAAATTTATTTCCCCCAGAAGTTTAGCTTCACTATTAACCCAGACAAAATTACTGATTAGAATGCATAAACTGACCGTGACACTTTAATTTGCATCTACACAGTACAATTGTGCCATGCAGCAGCAAGTGCAGACTGATGATGAGAATGGAGATGAAATCTGTATGCATAATATACATAATTATTAGAACAGCAACAGCATGGTTCACAAGATCTTTACTTCCTTGTGGGCTATACACATTCAAATTGGACTAAATCACACACTAGCAGCTGGATGTCTTTCGAAGGCCCGCTGAGCACACAGAAATAAACTTTGGTCTCAAGATATACACATTGTCATGTAAACTGTATTTTTGGTCAGAATGAAAAAAAAGTTGTTCACATTGTTAAAGCCAATATATAATGCAGGCCATAACAGTATTGTCTCTTTAGTTTATATATCTCCTCAAAGACTAAAAATGCACCACATATTTTGTGCTGAGATATGCTGTTTAAAGCAAATTATTATACTATTAAATTATTCAAACAGTTTTAAAACTAGTTTCATGTTTATATTTGCTGCTATCATTATTAAAATTTGAAATATTCAACGATTTTAATTTCCATAGTTGTGCATTTTCAGTTTATAAATATATATATATATATACATCCTTAGTATACGTAAAACACATTTTTTTTGGCAACACACTCTACCCATCCCACTATGGAAATTATAGTGTGACAACATACACAAATATCTTAAAACATCCCTGCCCTCCCACCCATGGCTATTTCAGTAAGTTATCATGAACAAAGCTATATACGGATTGTGTTCAGATATTCTGTTAATAAAATGTGTTTTTTTCTTCATATTAATGTATTAAGATTAGTCAATTAAATTTGTTCCACACTCTGATGAATTTATAATGAAATTATGAAAATTAATTCAAATGAAAGCTGAAAACAATATGATTGCAAACATAATTCATTAAAGACTAAACTACAAACAATATGACAGACAGAAACTTTCTTGCAATCCCATTTACTTGATAAATCTTTTTGTTTTAAAGGACATTGGCTATATCACTTGCCAAATTCTCCAAGCAGTATTTTAATATTAAATTAATTCTTTTATTTATTATAAGTAAAATAGTTTGGCTATTTAAAAAAAAAATTACTTGGACATTTGCTTTATCAATCACTTTCGAGATTTTTTAATTTTCAGTTATTTTAAGTAAAATAATTAGTCTTTTAAAAACGTGCTTTACTGGACGTTCACTTTATCACTAGCAAAAATTTCAAAACATTGAATTATTACTTGTATCCATTTTAAGTAAAATAATTTGACAAATGTTTGTGTAAGTCTGGAGTCATTAGATTGCATTTCTATATTATGTTCAAGATCTAAATTTCTACAAGTTAAATTCAAATATTAACCTTCAACCTCTTACCATCTAAAGTAAAATTTAGGCACTTGTGGTGTGAACATTCTACTACAATACTAATATTCTCAAACTACCCATACATCTAGGCTACAAAATAAGTGAAAATATTGTGCTTCAATAGTCAAATTTGTATATCAAACATACACAATGTAATTTCTGAATGTGCTCTAGTGGCATCATTAAATACAACAAACTTTTGTCATTTCTGAAATTCAAAACTTATTTTATAATGTATAATAATTTTGTTTAATTAAGTGTGAATTTGTTTTTATCATTCATAAAAATTGTAAAGAATTTTAATGCTTGACCAGTTTCAGATCTAAAATAATAATTTATCAATGTATCAGTTCAAAGATTCAACGTTATTTTAACAGCAACAAAATTAATCACAATGTAACATGGGATAGATAGCCGGTGATTCAAACTTTCTGCCCATACCAAACATTAATGTTTAAAGTAAATAAAATGCAATGCATATAATAATAAATCTCCATAACATACTAGAATAACAAGACAACATATCTGCATGCTACATGTGGATCAAACAAACTACCATCGAAACCAGTCATGAAAATACATTTCCACTTTACCAACTAAAGTTATATTTCTTAATGCATAGTTTTAAATTAAATTGTTCCGACACTATTTATTGAAAAATGATATAGGGAACATGAAATACATTTTCACTTTACCAACCAAAATTATATTTCTTAATGCATAAAGTTTTAAATTAAATTGTTCAACACCATTTAATGCAAAATAATGTAGGGAAAATATCATGTTTTAATATATGGAGTTTAAAACTATCCTACACACAAATGTGTGTTAAATGAAAATATCTTTCTAATTTAATGCATTGACTTTAAAACTTTCTTAAAATTGTTATTCATGCAATGTGAATTTTGTAAAAATACTCATCTGTCATAATATTTTGACTTCATACATTATTTTTTTACAGTACTATTGCTGAAAATTGTTATTACAAATGGGTGTTGCAAAAATACCCCTCTGTGTTAATTCATCAACTATTTTTTTTTTAAACTACTAATTACTACTAAAATTGTAATTACATGCATTAGGAGTTGTGAAAATACTCATCTGTCTTAATGCATCGATTTTTTAAAAACTTTTTTTTACATTTCTAGTGCTCAAAATTGATATCACAGGGAAAATATGTCATGTGAAAATGCTGATCTGGTTAGTTTTGAAATTCATAATCACATAAATTTTAAAACCATCCAGACATTCTACCACCAAAATGATTGTGTGTGTGCCACTGTGTTGTATTGGGTGGTCAATGGACTGACATCCAGCTGCTAACATGTGAACAAAGTTAGGACTGGTCGTCAAACAACATAGTGGCAGGATTAAATTGTCTGGGTCATGACTTCAGCCATGGATGATTCAGACATTCCGCGGCCGTGGCTCGCTGGTTGGGGTCGAATGACAGCATAGGTGTGAGAAAATCAGCAAACGCTTCTGCTCCTTCCATCTCCCACTCGTATTTCTCTGTTAAGACTTCAACCAAGCCCCATGGCTTTAACTTCGTAATGTGCCTGAGCTCACCTAGAAAAAAGTGTAAAGTTTGTTTTGTTTAACGACACCACTGGAGCAAATTGATTTTTATCTTATCATTGGCTATTGGATGTCATACATATGGTTCAAAATCAATAAAGATGTAAGCGAAATACGAATTGTTCAAAATTAAACTGACAGCTGTGAAAAATGGTTAATAGATGTTCGTTTATTTGACGTTTGGTAAAAGTTGGAAGTTGTTTAGAAGCAAAAAACATTACCGAATTGATTAGTACCCGTGTTTGAATGGAATTCATAAAAATAGGTGTGAAAATCAACCCAAATCAGTGTGCATGCATGATAAACAATTTTTACCATTAACTAAGTCAAAAAAGTTAAAAATAAATATCCAAATACGAAAAGATAATATAAAATACCTTACACTTTACAGACAGAAATATGCGGTACAACTTTCCAACAGGCAGGAAATCATGTACAACTGCTTTTGATCGACCAGTTGTGGATCACAGGAATAGCAAATAGCTATCCTACCTATAATGTGGCTATTATGCAATACAAAAGAAAAGTTTTACTTCTCAAACTATTTTTTTTTTACCTCTACGATTAAAAAATTCTCGAGAATATCTGCCAGAAAGAGCTATATGACGTGGAATTGGTCCAATCAGCTCGATTATGTGTGCCAGGTGATCTTCGTCGCGAGTATAGTCGTCCCCAGAGTGAGGCTCAAACAGGTAGTCTCCAGTTGCTAATTCAAACGCCTGCAACAAAATACATAACTGCTTTACCATGTTATGACCTCACAGGTTTCCCATAATAACTACACATAACATTTCAACACAAAATCTAACAACTGTAGAAAATACTAGAAAGTGACATAATTTTGTTTTTAATTTTCGCGGTGGACAGAAATAAATAAAATAAAGTATACTAAATTATACTCTGGCACTTACTGTTATTTCAACACTATACTAATATTAGTCTAAAAGAGGTACACTGAATTAGTTCACAGCAACTCTTTCTGAACGACAATCACACGTCTTTTATCTCAGGTTGACTGCATATCATTCGTGTCAGTGTAACTTTCACAGTTAAATTACAAACACGGAAATCACACCTCCGCGAATAAAACCCGTTTTACAGTAATCAGTTTTCATTAATTAACAAGATGGCTGTTGAATGCATGAAAATAATATAACTAAACATACGAAATAATAAATCTTTTATTTACAAAATTAATGTAATATGAAATAATAAATCTACTTTCATTTAGAAAATTAATATAATAATTGTTATCATTATTGATTGTGATTGTTACGAGAAGTCTTGCTACGAACCATGCACGCTGTACTCCATATATCAGCAGGAGTTCCATACCCCGCACCAACAAGAACCTCTAGACATCGGTACTGCCTCGTCTGAATATCCTCGGTGAAGTGATGAAACTGCAATAAATAGAAGTTTGTTTTATTTAACGATGCCACATTGATTGCTTTTTAGTCATTGGCTACTGAACATTGACACTTTTTTTTTAAAGAAGGAATCCACTGCCAACAAATAGGCTGCTCTTTCCAATAAGCAACAACACATCTTACAATATAAAATAAAATAAAAAATCACAGTGCAACGCTGAAAAACAGACATGATTAAACATTTTTCATTTGCTCATGTATAATTTTTATGATTAGCTTAAAAATATTTTTTTTATGGTTGTCCTTGCTACAAAAACAAAGATTCTTTCTTATTGTTTGCATGTGTTGGTGAATCATGTAACAATGTACCAGGATTGATAGCTTCACTGCAAATAAAAACATAAAAACACATTTGGTTATCGGGTTAGCAATTTTTACATTCAAGAAAATATATGAATTAGGTAATCATAACAATGATCCAGAGGATGAATGTTTTTATTTACCTTCCATCCCAAAGGAATAGTACATTTCAGAAAGCACTAATCTGTCTGAGAATGTACTATTCTATTAACAGTAACCGAACTTGTGAACATGTACAGACCAAATGTTCAGTGGTTGCGTTAAGCCGGAATATTGCTGCGGCCACAAATGCAAAGACGGAATAGTCACATTTGAATTTAGCAATTCCATTTTATATTGCAACTATTCATGATGGAATACTGAAAGATTTTTTTTACTCTTTAGTTTGGTAAATCACTAATTTCGGAATAGTGTACATTTCGACCTCTGGTTAGCATTTGTCACTAATCCTTTAGTGTTTACATTCAAGAAACTATATGAATGTGAATTAGGTAAGTATAACATAATGACCATGTCTTACCGTCCAACAAGCATTGCCGAGATCAGCTATTTTGACTGGAATATCACATATCTCACTAACAGGATCTTTTTTTAGTGGGTCGTCTTTGGAAACTGAAAGACAAAAGCATTTGTTTTTTCAATGACCATAACTATGTATTTAAAGTGAAAGAAAAATAACAAACCTCTTCATTGCACATATATAATTAGGAGACTGAGAATATGGCCGATTCATTTATTATAAATAAATTTAAAACAAACACCCAAAATATTATTTCTTTTTGTAATTTTTAAACAAAACGGTAAGAAAGGTTTAGGTAGATAACAAATTAAAGATAGGTTTCTGTAGTATATCTTAGTTTCTCTATTTAAAAAAAAGAAAGTAAAATGTGTGTTTTATTTAACGCCGGAAAAAAAACAATGAGACAGAGAATGCTTCATCGAGCTTTGATTTTTCAAAGCAATGACATCACCCAAGTGCCTTACCGACTCAGTTAAATTGAACCCCTCCCAACATTTAAAAAAAAGAAAGATAAATGGCCAAATTTAAAAAGCCTGTTTTTGTTTTACACAAATGTAACTAAATGTAAGATATTAAAGAAAGTGTGTTTAACAAAACAGGCTTTGTAAATTCAGAAAAAAATAAATTCACATTCCTCGAAAATTCTCCCAGAATAAATCCATAATGAAAACACATATGAACTACACTCGTCACATGATCTTGACTGACCAATCACAGATGAGTTATCCTCGGTTACGGGGGTAGAATCCTCCTGCATCTGTTCAGTGATGCTGCACTCGGGACTATGCTGCATGTCATTTTTGATCACAGAATTACACTGACTAACATTGATTGTGTTTTTGTGCTCCTCGCGAGAATCGTGACCGTTACACAGTGGTGTAGACGTCTCTGGCGTTTCTTCATCGGTAACATTAAGTTTTGCTATTCGTGTGGTCTGACTCTCGTTTGAGGGAACTTTGTCAACGTTGTTCGGTGGAGATGTCTCAATAACAGGGCAGGTATCATTCCTGCCTACATCCATATCATCAGAATTTCTGGCTTTGTTTTCTTCATTTTCTAAAAACAAATTAACAGTAAAGAAAACCTATTGAAAATGAATGAGAAAAACGCAGCCAGTTTTGTAAATTTAACAGGATATTTTTTGTTATCAGTCAACTTTGTTTTTTTCAAATATAGGAATTCTTTATCATTTAAAAAGTTCTTGTAGATATTTCAGAAATAAATCTGTCCTGGACACTCGGCTCAGGAAGCCGAGTTGTGTTACCATGACAGCGTTCTTTAGCCTTAATTGGATGTAAGCATGAAAATAAGTATAATCAACTAACAAAAGCAATTCAAAAACAGAGAACAAAAATGCAACACTGTAATAACAACATAATATTTTGTAAGTTTAACAAAAAATTAATTTTTATAAAATACAGTCAAACTTCGATAACTCAAACTTCGATCACTCTAAACTTCGTTAACTCAAACTGAGGCTCCGGTCCCAATCGTATTCCTATACAAATTAGTAATAATGACCTTCGATCACTCAAACTTCTAAAACTCGAAAACTTCGATAACTCA
>JAUTWP010217537.1:0-15468 GCA_033042655.1 Cyathermia naticoides | reverse complement strand
CTTATCAGATCTGAAAATAATCGTGGACAGAGTAGTTTAGTAAAGTCTTGTCTAATAATAAACAATCACCAAGCTATGTGTTGGCCCTAAAAAGAGTTGATCAATGGTCAGGAGGCCTTTTTCATTCTTTCATTTCCAGTTCTTATCCTTTCATCTTTCTTCATCTGATCCAACTGGGATGCAGCTCAGTCGGTAGCGTTCCGTCTTTGCATCGGTCTGTTGTTGAATCGATCCTTCGCAGTGGACCCACCTGCAGTTTAGGCTATTTTCCATTCCAACCAGTGCTCTACAACTGGTTCATCAAAGGGCTTGGTATGTGCTGTCCTGTCTGTGGGAAAGTCCATATGAAAGATCCCTTGCTGCTTATTGGAAAGAGTAGCCTATATGGTGGCAGCGGGTTTCCTCTAAAAAAAAGTGTCAAAATGACCATATGAACAGATCCAATACAGCAATAGCCAATGATAACATTAAAATCAATGTGCTCCATTGGCATCATTAAATAAAACAAACTTTACTTTTTCTAAGTGTGGCTTTATGGATAACAAGAAAATTATTTGGCTACCAAAATTATATTTTTTTTAATGCAATTGCTGTTAATTGTAGGTCAGATTCAGAAACTAAAGCACAGTGTTCCAAAAGGAGATAAAAAGAAAAAGAAAGAAATTACAGAGCAGATAGCTAAACTTGAAGTTGATCTTGATTTGAAACACAAACAAGAAGATGAGAGACAGGAGACCGAGACACAGCAGGTTTGTTATTCTAATTATATGTTTGTTTGATGCACACTACGCTCCATTCTTCTGACGCAATTATTTGCTGTATCATAATTAGATCACATGAAATACACTATAAATCGACGAGGCAATCCACCAGCTGTCTGCCATAGCTAAGTCGTAGGGCTATTCACGTGACCTAATGGTACAGCTGATCGTTGCGTCAGAAAAATGGAGCATGGTGTGCATCAAACAAATGTAAAAGATATATTCTAAATGGTTAAATATTTAATAAAAACAGACACTGCTCCTTTAATGTGTATGACTATGATGTCCAATAGCCAATGATAAGATAAAAATCAATGCGCTCTAGTGGCCTAAATATGGTACAGCTGATCGTTGCATTAGTAAAATGGAGCTTGGTACACATAAAAAACCCATACAAGATATATTCTAAATGGTTAAATATTTTTTTTAAAACCAGACTAACAAATGCTTATATCTTCATTTATTTAATTTAGACCTATTTTCTGTTCCAACCAGTGGTTCATAACTGGTTCATCAAAGGCTATGGTATGTACTGTTCTGTCTATGGAAAAGTGCATATAAAAGATCCCTTGCTGCAGATTTCCTCTAAAAGAAATGTATCAAAATGACTATATAAATGACGTTCAATAGCCGCTGATAAGATAAAAATCAATGTGCTTTAGTGGCGTCGTTAAATAAAACAACCTTTACTTTTTTTTAATTTAGACCCTGGAAGTGAGCAACCAACTTCTTTCAGTGGCAATAAATGATCCAAGGGAGAGAACTCCTACAGGAGATCAAGAAAGCACACCAAAAGGAAAGAAACTATCTAAAGCACAGAAACGGAGAGTAAGTAAATACTGCGTTTCTTTTCTGTTTTCTCTGTATTTATAGCATCTACAATGACTTTTTGAGGATCTCCCTCAGTGGAACCATTAAACTATTTCCCTTTTCAGCCAATGGTCCTTAGCTGGTTCAACAAATAAGCAGTTTATTGAAAAGAGTAGCCTGTGGTTGTCATTGGTTTCTTCTGAAGACAGGGAGCGGGATGTAGCTCAGTCAGTAGCATGCCTGCATTTGAACTGGTTGGTAGTCGGATCGATCCTTCTCAGTGGACACACCTGCAGTTTGGGTTATTTTCCGTCCAGCCAGTGGTCCACAACTGGTTCATCAAAGGCCGTGGTATGTAATGTTCTGTCTATGGAAAACTGCATTAAAAAGATCCCTTGCTGCTTATCGAAAATAGTAGCCTATTTGGCGGGAGTGGGTTTCCTTTTAAAAAGTGTCAAAATTACCATATGAATGACGTCTGATAGCCGATGATAAGATAAAAATCAATGTGTTCCTGTAGCGTCGTTAAATAAAACAAACTTTACTTTTGCTGCTTATATGTACCACGTCTATAGCTCGATGTAATGTCGTTCTGTAATTGCTATAACATCGTGTAGATGTTTCGGTGCATTCCACTTGAAAACATCATGTCTTTATTACGACGTCAGTAAGTTCATATTCGTACGCTCGGCTGGTTAAGTAAACATCAAATTAAAATGCGAGTCTACCGGAACTGATAAGATGTGTCAGATTGTTGAGCAGATGTTGATTGCAATTGGGGGTGGGGGTATTTTTATGACAACACGTGCCAAAATGCCAAAATTAGTTTTGATGTGATTGCGTGTAATATGGTGTGATGGAAAGAAATAAGTTAAGGTAACAGCCCACCCAAATAAACACAGGTGTAATGATTCTTAAATGCGTGCATAGTGCTGTGTACATATTTGCATACACGAATACATACGCGCACGCACACACAAACAAAATCGCACATGATTCAGAAAATACATTGGATTTTTTTAATGTTATTTTTTATTGAGATGTCCCGTAATTGATGGTTTCCTTTAATGTATTGGCATATTTTAGTTAGGAAATCAATCATATAAAACTATTATAATTGTATAAAACTACAGTTAACTTTATAAAGCCGTTGCTATAATAGAATGGATCTGAATGTAGACGTTAAACCCAGTGACATGACATCTGTCTAAACCAGATTTAACATGTTTGTCTAATTCAGATTCTGTGTAAACCAGCAAAATTTCAAAGTCCCATCCAGCTCCATAACTCTGGATTAAACCTGTCTATACCAGCACTCTGGGTAAACCAGCATAATATTATTTCATTGGTCCCACATTAATATGGTTTTGACAGAGTACTGTGTTTGGTATTTAAAAAAGTAAAGTATGTTTTATTTAACGACGCCACTAGAGCACTTGATTTTTAATTATCAACGGCTATAGGACGTCAATCATATGGTCATTTTGATACACGTTTTAGAGGAAACCCACTGCCGCCACACATACTTGTATTTCTACTCTTTCCGATGGAAATATTTTAACGTGCTTACATCACAGAAGTGTTCAAGCACGCTTTTTTAATAAGCAGCAAGGGATATTTTATATGCACTTTCCCTCAGACATTGTAGCAGATACCACAACCTTTGATTGACAAATTGTGGAGCACTGGTTGCAGTATTTGATATTGGAATGATTTTGAAACCGAACTATAATAAAACCGCTGCCCACTCAAACGGTTAGCTCTAATTCATACTGTCAGATTAAACTGAGCAAAGAAAGTTTTAATCGATGACATAAAAAGATTCCAGTCAATCCCTTAGTCAATCCCTCAATCCTCTTTGTCAATCCCTTCGGTTAATCCCACAGTCAACAGTCCTATCAGAGAATCCCAATGTGTTGGGTGGAACGTTATTGTAATCTATTTTAATCATTGACAAAACAGTCAAAACATTAATACAATTTAGTTAGGACTGAACTGGAATTTTTTTAACGTGCTTACATCACTAAATAAGTGTTCAAGCACGCTCCTCCTGGGTACGATGTCCGACAGTGCCGGACACCGTACACAGGACGGGGATTTTAGTTAGTAATTTGATACAGTTTATCAATAAATTATGTCTTATACAGCAATGCGGTTTGTATTTTAATCATACGTTTTCAATTAAGTGCTCCCCTTAAAAAAAACGACGAATTAATATGCATGTAAATTAATTAGTAATTTAATTTATTTTTATTAGTATATAAATAAAGTAAAGTTTGCTTTGTTTAATAACGCCACGAGCACATTGATATTTATGTTATCATCGGTTACTGGACGTCATTCATATGGTCTATGACATTTATTTTAGAGGAAACCCGCTGTCGCCACAGGTTACTCTTTTTGATAAGCAGCAAGGGATATTTTATATGCACTTTCCCACCTTTTATCAGTATATACTATAATTACTAGAATCTTATAATTATTACACATAATGTAGTCTGTATTTTAGTGTTTTGAAAAGTATAAGAGATTTATAAACAATGTTAGAAAAACAAATGAAATGAAAAGTAGGGAATAATTAATTTCTACTTGGTTTTGGTTTTGTAGGACTATCAATCCAAAGTGTATTAATTTTTACTTTTCATTTACGTAATAAATTATATAAATAGATAAAACTAAATTATTTTAATAAAACATTGTGCATTTTAACTGGACGCCCACACGCGCGCACGCACATGGATATGTATATATTTAAATTGTTATAAATACATAATTTTACTATACATGTATATGTATATGTAGACATACAAGTATTATAAATATTCCTAGATATAACATGGGTATATAGATTTATTAAACAAGTTCTTAGTTATACGGGTATAATTATTAAACACAATTTATAATAGATAATTTCATACAATTAATTATGGTATTTCAATTCAAAGAATATTAAAATATTAGTGGATATAATTATGGGTATTTAGATACTAGTATATCATAAAAAACATAGATATATGGGGATATATATATATACATGTATATAAATTAACATAGTCGTTGTTATATGGGTATATTGATATATTAAACATGTTCGTAGTTATATAGGTATAAACAATATATAATAGATAATTTCATACAATTAAATTAATTATGGTATTTCAATTCAAAGATTATTAAAATTGTGGATATATGGGTATATAATATCATAACAAATTTAGATATATGGGTATATAGGCATATTAAAAATAGTCGTAGTTATAAAATTATACACAATCTATAATAGATAATGTCATACAATTAATACGGTAGTTTCCATTCAAAGAATATTAAAATATTAGAAACATTAGTATAATTATAGATATATCATCAAATATATAGATACTGGGTATGTAGATTATATTAAATATTCGTAGATATAATTATGAATATAAAAATAATGATTATATTACAAATATTCGTAGATATATGGGTATATAGATACATTAAATTATTCGTGGATATAAACATGATATTTAGATATAATAATTATGATTAAAATATTCGTATATGTAAGGGTATATAGATATATTTAAAATATTCGTATATGTAAGGGTATATAGATATATTTAAAATATTCGTAGATATATGGATATATAGATAGATTAAACTATTCGTGGATATAAACATAGTATTTAGATATAATAATTATGATTAAACTATTCGTATATGTAAGGGTATATAGATATATTTAAAATATTCGTATATGTAAGGGTATATAGATATATTAAAATATTCGTAGATAAATGGATATATAGACATGAACGACATAACTTGACGTGATACACACTATCTGGGTTTAGGCCTTTGGACATATACATGTATAATTCACTCTTCAGACGGAATTTATGCAGCGTAATTGCTTTGATAAACGTGATTTTAATTGTAATGCTTTAAGGTATGGTTGGGTGGGTCAAGGCTAATGGAAACAAATGTTGACTCAGTTGTTACGTTCGAAGGAAAACATTGTGCTGCCTTCAAAACCTGAATGCTTAATTTTTTCTGTTCACATAACGATTAAATAATTATAAGTTGTTTTTATATATTCGAGGTAAAACGGCTAAGTGATGCAGATTATTCATAAAAGATTGATCGTTTATCAATTTAAACAGCAACCTGATACTTTATTTTGTTTAAATATGTTTAAAATATAGTTAAAATTAGCTTCACGCATACAGATAAAATTGGCTAATAAAATAAATGAAATTCCCATCAATAAATAAATAAATGCTCATTTACACACACTTACACCCACAACACCCACCCACACGTACATGCACACATATAAATAATTATACATGTATATGTATAGTAGAGAGAAAAAAGAGAGAGAAAAAAAAATGAAATTGCAGTCATTCCACAAAATCCATAGAACTGAAAACAAAATAATATAATACTTGATGATATAGATTCTCATAATTGTTAAAGTTCTAAAGTAAGTAGAACACCTTTCACAGATAAATATTTGTTACACATAATTATTTTAATCACACAGAATATTTGTAATTGCAGATAAATCACTATATTGTAAATACCACTTAATTACAGAACACAGACATTTCCAACAGTTAACGGAACAATTCAATAAATCCAATTTGATGTCAAAATTTTGACTGTCAAAGTAACGTTTATTTAATGACGCGATTAGATCTCATTGATTGTTTCATAATCATTGGATATTGGATGACAAACATAATGATCTTTCTATTAATATGTTTTTTTATATTTGTTTTAATATTGTCCCCAGAGCATGGAGAGTGAATGGGTTGGGAATCCATATTCACTGCCTTACACACATGTACACACATACACACAAAACAGTAATCATATCCATGCATATAATCATATTCACTGCCTTACACACATGCACACACATACACACAAAACAGTAATCATATCCATGTATATAATAATTATTATATAAAATTTCTTATAAGTGTCTTATAAGTGTACATTTAAGGAATAGTGATAATTAATATAAATTGTTTTCTGTCTTTAAGTGTATTTTATTTTAATAAAATGAATTTGGCTTCCTTCAAAACCTGCTTAATTTAGTTTGTTCACATAATATAATTATGCTGTGGAATTATTTTAATTTATATACATGTGTAATACTTGTTGTAATTAATTATGTGAAATAGAAGTGATAAAATATAATTATTTGTTCTAACGTTTGTACTTTTGAAAAACAAAGTATGAGTTTGTAATTAATCTTGTGAATTAGAGGTGATAAAATATAATTATTTGTTCTAACGTTTGTACTTAAAAAAAAACTAAATATGATTTTGTAATTAATTTTGTGAAATACACGTGGTAAAACATAATTATTTGTTCAACTTTTTCTACTTTTAAAATATGATTTTGTCCATTTCCCTATTTAATTAGCAGATATTATAAGTACACATACTGTGTATGTGTCTAAAAAAAACAAGGATAATTATTCATTTAAATGGATGAGTTTATAAAAACAACATGGTGGAATCACACCACTCAAACTTCACCTTTTAAACATTGCTTTTTAATGTTGATAACACAACGGTGTATTTTTTAAATTATATCTTCCATTGGGAACGATTCCTGACCCTGGTCAGAGGCTGCTAGCAAAGTGAGCCTGCTTGGACAGTTATCTGATGGAAGCACGTAAATACATTAATTTTTCCAGATCTTTAAAAACTATTTATTATACTCAATGGGAAATATATTATGGTTGTCTTCAACAGAATGATGGAACTGGCAGTATGCACATACACATTTTAAAACATTAATTCTTTAATATAAAACAACAGTAGCGTCTTTGTAAAATTATATAATACTGTATGTGCAATAAAATCATATAATATTATTGTTTTGTGGTGACTGATATACATTATAATAGCACTCATTGGGTTT
The DNA here is from genome assembly GCA_033042655.1 of Cyathermia naticoides. Taxonomy (NCBI): domain Eukaryota; kingdom Metazoa; phylum Mollusca; class Gastropoda; order Neomphalida; family Neomphalidae; genus Cyathermia; species Cyathermia naticoides. The sequence goes on along the minus strand of JAUTWP010217537.1, from coordinate 7,972 downwards.
AACATAAGGACTTTTTCTTTTCAAAAATGTTTAAATACTGTATGTGAAATAAAAAACATTATTTCTTTATGATGACAGTGATATAAAATTAATTATAATTGCGCTTATTGGGTTTATAATAAGTTGTTTTTTTCAAAAATGTTTAAACTGCATGTGAAATAAAAAAACATTATTATTGTTTTATAGTGACAGTGATATAAATTATAATAGCACTCGTGGGGTTTAAAATAAGGAATTTTTCTTTTCAAAAATGTTTAACTACTGTATGTGAAATAAAAATAAACTTTTATTTTATTGTTTTATGGTGACTGATATTAATTATAATGGCGCTCATGTTTAAAAAATGATTTCTCTTTCAAAATGTTATAGTAAATGTTTCAGGATTAATTAATGTATATCGTATTTACTTTATTGTTTTTATTTGACACAGCCTGTGGTATGTGTTATCCTGTCTGACGGATGATGCATATGAAAGATCCCTTTCTGCTAATAGAAAACTGTAGATGGTATAATTTGAAAATGTCAGAATGAAGAAATGTTTGACGGTCAATAACGGATAATTTAACTATCAATGTTTTATATTGGCGTGGTTAAATAATTCAAAATCACTCTACATTATTATTATTATTATTGTTCTTGTTGTTTTTGTTGTTATTATTATTATACTCATTGTTATTATTATAGTTATTTTAATTATAATATTTGTTATTGTTTGTTTTATTATTATTATTATATTATTATTATTATTATTGTATTATAATCATTGTTATTATTATTATATTATAACAATGATTGTTATTATTATTATAATTAATATAATTATTATTCTTATCATTGGTACTATCATATTGATGTTTATTATTATTATTATTATTGTTATTATTATTAGCTTGAAAAAGATGTTTCACTCTATAATTAATATTGAACACATTTGATATTCGTTAGTTTATTTTGATAAACAATTTTTATTCTGAGATCATTATTTCTACTTAAACAATGCATTTTAAAATGTGCCTGTTTTATTCTACCTTGTATTATTTCTAAAGCACTCATTTAAAAATTACCCACATAAATCATCAATACTTGTATGCAGAACAAATTTGTTTAAAATTTCTTATTTTTATAAAAAATGAAACATTTATATTTATAAATGTATGTATGTATGTATTTAAATAATTAATTTTTATTTTACTAATCTAATATAAACAATCTAATATAATTTTAGAAAAATGTAAAACGGTTTAAATAATTTCATTACTTATGTTATTGCGTTGCGCAGAATTGTTTCACAATTCTTCATGACGCTTTTAATTTGATAACAAAATTGTTTTGTATATGTGTATAAAATACAATTTATATATTTACAAAATGATATAATTATATAATTATTGATATAGACGAATATAATATACTAAGTATATAATATAAACACGTAGTTTAGAATTGAAATAATATATATAAATGCATGTACATGTAAATAGATAAAAATAAAAATACATTAATAAACATTCAGACTATTATTAAATACAAATTAATTTGTTTTTAATTATTATTTGTTAAAATATTAAGGACACAAAAACAGTAACAATCATAATTGTTTACTATAATGTGTATTTCAATAATTTTTCTTTCATTTTTAAACCTAAAACGTATTGATAACAAACACAATTTTTTATTCATCCCATACTTATTACCCTTTAAAAAATAATACGAAATAGACAAGAAATGAAAGAAATAGACACGAAAGAAATGTACACCGCCTTGTTAAAAACTACGAACCCTTGTACATTTCTTAAAGGTGTCTTAATTTGTTGTCAATAGCTTCAAGACCGTTACTGAGGCTTGGTTTCTTTGACGAATATGCTGTATTAAATTCACCAGCGTGAATTCGCTCAAAATGCGTTACGGTTGGATGGCAAAATAAACTGTGGCGCACAAAGCCAGCTCTTGGAACTTGTTAGAATAAGGGTCTGAACAAACGCAGTGTTTTCAAAATGTGTCGCGATATCGTGGGTAAGAAGTAAAGTAAACGAGAAATGGTCGTGTGCATATTGAGCGAATTGCGATGACATAATGTCGGATGTGCCGTGAAACTGGACACTGGGTATCGCTGATAAATACATACAGTCAAACCTGCTAAAGCAGCCACCCGTAATAAGCAGCCACCTGTCTTCAAAGGTCACATTTATTTTCTCCCAAAATCAGCTAATTTAGTACAATATAACCTGTAATAAGCAGCCACCTGTCTACAAAGGTCACATTTATCAGCTAATTTAGTACAATACAACCTGCATTAAGTAGCCACCTCTCCTAAGAGGCCACTTTTTGTTACTACGTTTGGGTGGCTGCTTAACACAGGTTTGATTGTATTATGATTTCTCAGTTTAATTAGGTGTGAATAGTCACACACTATAAATACGTTTTAATTCTAAATTTAAAAAAAAAGTAAAGTTGATTTTGTTTAACTACGCCACTGGAGAACATTGATTTTTATCTTATTATCGGCTATTGGACGTCATTCATATGGTCATTGACACATTTTCTTTTAGAGAAACCCGCTACTGTCACATAGGCTACTCTTTCCGATAAGCATCAAGGGATCTTTTATATACAGTTTCCCATAGACAGGATCGCATATACCACGGTCTTTGATCAACTAGTTGTGTAGCACTAATTGGAATGGAAAATAGCCCTAACTGCAGATGGGTCCACTGAGAAGGATCGATCCGAAAACCGACCGCTTTAAAAACGGGCACGCTACCGACTGAGATACATCCCACTCCCTCTCATCCATACGTCTGCTATAACAGACTGTCTGTGAACGTAGACGTTAAACCATATATCCTATCTATCTCGTGCATTAAGCGTAACATTTTTCATCACATCACCGGCTTCATGGTCGTCTGTTAGGACGAACCACGTCCATTAAGTGCAGCGCATCAACGTGACAAATCAGTGCAGATATCCCACAATTCAATAACACTAAGACTGGCTGATTTGCTGGGAGCAGCGTAGCAATTAGCTTAATACTCTGTCTGTCAAAACAAGACGTCTGACAAACGTTCGGCGTTCGCCCTGCTGTGAAGCGGTCAGTCGCCGTTATAATCTATATACTTAGAGAAATTAAACTAGCCTGTTAATTATGATGTTAATAATAATAATGTAGAAAAACAGATATGTTAATTGTAATAATATTATTAGTAAATTAAATGGATGATAATTATGATAATTATTAGAAGATAAGTAAAATGGAAATTTCTTCTACGTTTCATTATCCACGCAATTTCAATTTCCCGTCATGGGTAGGGTGTCCGGCAATGTCGAACATCGTACCTAGGAGAAGCGTGCTTGAACAGTTATTTCGTGATGTAAGCACGTTAAAAAAATTCCATTCCAGCAAATTCCAAAAAAAATACAATCGACCTCACAAATCAATGAACAAATGAAACTATTGAAAGAATAAATGAATGAAAAAAGAAAAGGAAAACACACGCGTATACTACTAAATAAGCAATCAATCAAACAATATATTCATAAAATAAACATACACACGAAGAACAAAAATACGCTAAACCAAAAATAAAAATAAATAAAACAAATATATAAAATGTATATGACGGGCGTCTGCTATAACAGACCGCTCTGAATGAAGACCACATGACCTGATATATGACAGAAAAAGCCAATCAAATACACTTAAATAAATAGATGATAAACCAAATAATAAACACTGACAAGAAAATTAAGAAATAAAGAAAAAACGAAAAAAAAAGAATGAAAGAAGTAATGACAAAGAATAAATTTAATAATGAAAGAAAAGAAAATAAAACAAAAAACAAGAAAAGACAAAACATATTTTATTTTAAAGTAAAGATAAAAAATAAATAACGAAACAAAAGAAAGAACACCAAAGAAAATTTACAATAAACATTTAAAAAATATATAAATAATTATAATAAATAAATAAATAAATTTTAATATATAAGAAAATAAATTTTAATATATAAATAAATAAAATGTAATATATAAATGAATAGATAAAATTTAATAAATAAATACAATTTAACAAATTAACAAACACATTTAAATTTAAAAAACAAATAAATAAAATTCAATATATAAATGAATAGATGAAATTTAATAAATAATAAACACACAAACAAATAAATAAAATGTAATCAATAAAATGCAATAAATAAACGAACAAACAAATAGAATTTAATAAATAAACAAACAAACAAACAAATAAATAAATAAAATTTAATAAAATAAACGAACAAATAAATAAATAAAATAATTTATTATAAATATAATTTAATAAACAAACATTATCATGAATAATTCATGAATGTAGACAACTACGACGTAAACCGATATTAGTGGATTAGAAAGACACATCTCAACAAGACCTGAACGCCTGGACTAGTAAAGCGTTTACGCTGAATCGATTAAAACATCTCCGCCATTGCCTTTCTGCGCAACAAGATGTGACCGTCGCCTTAAAGAAACCATTCTCCCCTGACACCTCCGTTATTTATCATTGTCAAAGCCCGAACCATTGGAAAGCCCGAGCACAATGGTTCCTCTAGCACTTATATTGACCAATTCAATACATTGCTTTCAAATTCGGCAATTTAATTGAAATCGAATAAAAGCGCGTAGCATTCGACGGGAGTCCCGCACACGTGCTTATTTAACTGTATGTTAATGGCATGAATTATCGTTGCACAGGTAATTTCGGGGTGACACTTTACTGTCATATTTTACGGCATTAGCATAAATTGTTTACCTCTGAAAAGAGTTCGAGTAAAGTACGAGAGCGAGTTTGCATTATAAAGGTTTAGTGGTTTCTTTGATTTTACGCAAACACTTTCCCAAACAATTCGTTTCTTTCCGTTACTATTCGAGCGTTTAATTAATTCTTATAATACGTAACTGGCTGAAAATCCGAAATGATTAAAAAACGAAATTGTACGATTGTATTTTTTGTTCACGTTTTGTCACTCTGTTGGAGAACTATAAGATAATTTATGCATACTAATTACATGGTTTCGTATAACAATGAGTGACACAATTGCTCGTTTCCCTAATGACATTTTTATAGCACATTTGTGAAATATTTAATTATAAAACGTTACGTACTTAGGGAATTCATGTCATTGTATTTTTTTCTTTCAATGCGCTCATGATATGCACTCCTTGTACGGTATTCGCATTATGCATTCTGGTGAACATAATTACCTATGTACCTGTGAAATTAAAATTACGAGTGCAGCAGGAATACACGGGTACCCAAACCTTATCCTCTGCCTCCTAAATATTTATATGTAGCCTACTAGTATTGTAAACTTTAAGATGTTTCATTTCGACGGAAATGAATTAATGTATAAAAAATTTAAAGATCATTGGCGGATCCAGAAAATCCATTTAGGGGAGACGCAATGACATGAGCGTAAATGCCACAAACGTTCCCTAACATATTTCCAACGTAATTATTTTTAGAAATCGCAAAATGTATGGGGGGGCAGATAACCAGGGCCACCCCTATATCGGCTTATGAAGATTGTCAAAAAAAAACTTTAATAATTCGCTAATGTCTCTGCTGTAAACAAATTTCTTTGAAAAATAAAATTAATACAAAAAATAAATACAATTTTCAAATGACCTTGGCATGGTTCTTGGGCTACTGCAATACTATTGGTATTAGTAAAACTGAATTTGAAAAACGGGACTAACTTTATTTACAAAAATATTAAAATATTAAAACAATGGACGTACATTAGCATTCTTAATGAACCTATTTGCAGTTTGGAAGATGATTAAAAAGCAAGCCGAAAAAAACTTTGCTTTATCTGTTGGCTAAGCATTGATTCAGCAGATACGTTAAAAATAAACGAGCAAAATAATATATAATTGTGTGTCAATAAGAAAACAACGCACTCTATCTATTGAATAATTCTGCAAATTAGGTTTACTTACTGTTATTTAGACTAAGCAAATCCTTCGCCAAGTATTTGATAGAATTACTAAAATTATGATGAACACGAACGTAAAACGACCAAAGTCACTTTTAAAAAGAGATATTGCAAATTCCGACTTCTAAGTCTACTAGTAAACATACTATATTTTATTTTCATATTATATATGAATGTAATTGTAACAATGTCATGTTTGAGTAACCTAGATTATGTCCCTTGCTATATGATGTACTAAATGTTGTATTTTAACAAGTGGATTTTGTAAACAGATTTTGTTATAATGGATAATGATCATTTTAACACTCGTTCTTGTTTGAAAAATTTACTATAGGTTTGTAAAAAAATCTATGTTTTGACAGAACCACCTTGATCATTGTACGTCTGTACTCTTCATATGAAAATCTCATCATTGATTGTAACACTTCAATATTTGGGAGCGGGGTGTAGCTCAGTCGGTAGTGTGCCCGCCTTTGAAGTCATCGGTAGCGTGCCTGCCTTTGAAGCCGTCGGTCGTCGGATCTATCCCTCTCATTGGACCCAGCTGCTGTCTGGGCTACTTTCCGTTCCAAACAGTGCTCCACAACTGGTTCATCAAATGTCGTGTCCTGTATATGGGAAAGTGCATGTAAAAGATCCCTTGCTGCTTTATCGGAAAGAGTAGCCTAAGATGCGGCAGCGGGTTTCCTATGAAAGAAATGTGTCGAAATTACCATTATGTATGACGTTCAATAGCTGATGATAAGATAAAAAGAGATATTGAAAATTCCGACTTCTAAGTCTACTAGTAAACAGACTATATTTTATTTTCATATTATATATGAATGTAATTGAAACAATGTCATGTTTGAGAAACCTAGATTATGTCCCTTGCTATATGATGCACTAAATGTTGTATTTTGACAAGTGGATTTTGTAAACAGATTTTGTTATAATGGATAATGATCATAAAACCCAATGTGTTCTAGTGGCGTCGTTAAATTGAAAAACATATTTACTTTTTACTGACAATATTTGAATATGATTATGTTATTTACACAATAAAATAACAGAAACAACAACAACAACAACACAAATGTAATTTAATTATTTACTTAATTGTGTTTTTATTTGTTTACCATTACCAGCTATGCATTACCATCGACAAGTTATTCATCCGATCTGTTTCAAGTTTTAGCTTTAATTGCTCTACTACTGTTTTTATGTTTTCTTCTGAGAATGTTAACATTTTGTTAACATACGGCGATAATCTTACATTTTAACTGATGGTTTTTGAGAGATTGGGCTTTTATCATCAACAAACAAACAAACAAACAGACAAACAATTTTTCAAATATTTTCAAAACTATTTCACCGATTGGTTTCTTAAATCAAACTTTTTCTTAATAATCCTTAAACAATCCGCCACTTTGAGCTCGCAAAGGAAACAGATATCTGAAACCAATTAGTGACAATTCAAACAAGGTCCTCACGATTTTCTCAAATATTGGTGAAGAAAACAAAACGAATGCGGCACATGGAAGCTAAATCCACATTTCGCACCTGTGATTATCATGAACTCCGTGAAATTAATGCACGCATTTGCGACTGAAGGGTGAAATTGGTGCAAAAATGTTTACAGTTGAATTTAGAAGAGGCACATTAGAAGTCAAAACTTTTTAAGTAGCGAACCAAGGGTTAAAAGTAACGTGTCACTATTTACACGCTGACGGTCCATGCGCGACCTTCAAGCATGGCAAAGAAAGGAAAGGCCACATTTGCAACAGTCTACACGAAATCCTTCGGTGAATTGCTAAATAGACGGGCATTCAAAGTAGTCACATTAAAATCAATCTTCTGTTTGCCCACTCACAGAGAAACCAGCATATATACTCAACCAAAAAAGTATTGCATTTTTTCATCATAATGCAAACATTTTGAAATTATAAAGAAATCCAAGTATTCATCAGCAGTGGTGTCTTAGACAGTGGAATGAAGTCTTGTTCACAGATGAATCT
>JAUTWP010217427.1:0-15472 GCA_033042655.1 Cyathermia naticoides | reverse complement strand
TCATAGTCTCTGATTAAACCAGTCACTGGGGTATCTTTAATCAAACAGTCTTTTTCTCGTTTCTGTGGATTGTATGGGTTGTCACAGGCCATCTAGTTATGTGTATCATACATTTTATGCTTAATAGTCGCTGATTAAACCACACACTGGGGTATCGTTAAACAAACAGTCTTTTTCTCCTTTCTGTGGATTGTATGGGTTGTCACAGGCCATCTAGTTATGTGTATCATACATTTTATGCCTCATAGTCGCTGATTAAACCATACACTGGGGTATCTTTAAACAAACAGACTTTTTCTCGTGTCTCGAATTGTATGGGAATGTCATAGGACATTGATTTGTGTAGGATGGCGGAATCCTCGAGGGGAATCCCGCAGTGAAGACGAACATGTAATACAATTAAGCATTCTGTAAATCAATGTTGGTGTGCATAATGGTGATTGTTTCATTTCGACACAATCCCTTACAGTAACACTGACAATTGTAGCAATCAAAAGCAATTGCCTGGGAGGGCATAGAGGTAACCGTTGTGTAAGAGATGGCTCAAATTTTTGACGTCAGACTGGATGGGAAGAAAACCTCTAGAACTTAGTCAAGTAAAAAATGGACATTAGGACAAAAGAAATATTTTTTTTATTAAAAGTATTTTCGATGAAAATGGTTTATTTATATAATATTGCCCAGACGCTCACTCAAAGAATCGCATATTAAATTAAACGATCAATATTGACACACGAATTGCTACATGAATGGTTTGCTGTTAAATCTAATTTCATATACCATCTAAAAATCGTTATAAATCTTCAGTTTTATAATTTTAGTCCAAAACTTCCATTGTTCACCAATAATTGATTACATTTGGTGTCATTCTATGGTCAAATCAAACAATTGTTTTAAAATAAATCAGTGTAGCCATTATCATTTTGCATATTATTTCTATAATAAGTGTATGGTGTGATTTTGCCTTTCTTAGAATCCAACTAAGATGGTACCAAACAGTTTTGCTTATTATTTTAATGCACGTGTGTGGTATCATAATTATTGCCTTTCTTAGAATCCATCTAACATGATAGAACACACTGTTTTTTTAATTTTGTTTAATACATGTGTGTGGCATAACTTTGCCTTTCTTAGAATCTAGGTAGGATGATAACACACTGTTTTGCTTTATTATTTTAATTCACGTGTGTGTTATGACTTTGCCTTTTTCAGAATTCAACTATGCTTATAGCAAACACTGTTTTGCATATTATTTTAATACACGTGTGTTGTATGATATTGCCTTTCTTAGAATCCAAGTACAATGATAGTACACTGTTTTACTTATTATTTAACGCAGGTGTGTGGTATGATTTTGCTAAGCGAGCTATGATCAACGCCATCGTGACGGGGTCTCTCATCTGGAAGTCATCTCTAAAAGCCTTGGTGTACGCCAACAACGCTGACTTACGCCTGCCTGAATTCAACTGCAGCGACGACAACATCCACGAATGGAAGAATGGTGACGTCATGTACAGGTAGTTAATTGTGGTAGTAGTGCTAGAATAAAATAAGGTTTGTTTTGTTTAACGACGCCACAGAAGCACATTGATTTTTTATCTTATCGGTTATTGGACGTCATTCATATGGTAATTTTCACACATTTCCTCTAACACGCTTCTTTTTCGATAAGCAGCAAAGGGTTTCTTATATGCATTTTCCCATAGACAGGACAGCACATACCACGGTATTTGATTAACCACTTGTGGAGCTCTGTTTGGAACGGAAAATAGCCCAAACTGCAGCTTGGTCCACTGAGAACGATCGATCTGATGACCGACTGAGCTACATCCCGCTCATGTGCTAGAATATAGTGGGAATTGTCCTATTTGTTTAACTGGTAGACCATATAAGTCGTGGTTTAAATGTCTTCAGTAGATTCGGAGTAATTTGTGCTTTCTTCTTCGTGAACATGCTCAAAAGACGTTTCCCTACATTAATAGCCTCACATACACAGCGTTTGACATCATAGCAATACTATCATTTAAATTATTGAGGCCTAAGTCTTGAGTTTAGCTTTCGGCTATTTATATCTAAATGAAATACTTCAGAGAATTCACTGTATTCAGATTTTAAACAATGCCCTACTTTTTACCATTAAAAAGTTGTTTTGTTCGATTTTCTTGTACAAATTACTACCAATGCTGTATATAGTGCTTGCACTCAAATGAAGATTGATGAAGTCGTATTGAATTTTATTAAAAACACTTCCTGTTTTTTCTCTTCTGTTTGTTACGGATATGTGCAGTTAATCTGGAAAAGGACACTCAATTAAATCGGTATTTTCTCAATTTTGAATGATGGATGATTAGAAAACATCCAGGCTAGTAATCCCTTGGTGGTGTGTCAACGTTTCTTTATTTGCTTTTTAAATTAAGATGGAAATCATTTTTTAAATCTTTTAAATTGATTTAAAGAAGAATAATTGTTATCTCGTAATTCGTAAAACGATATAAGAAAAAAGAAAAGAAAAATCTATACTGTTCGTGCGTTTCTCTTAAACAACTGAGTTTCAGGTATAAAATCGATTCAACATACCTATATCGCTAAATGAGTTCAACCACGCCTACTATGGCTTGGCAAGGTGGCATACCCATAACGGAAGGGGTGCTGGACTGAACTGGACGACGCCACTTGAGCATATTGATTTTGATCTTATCAGCGGCTATTGGACGTCATTCATATGGTAATTTTGACACACTTTTTAGAAGGAAACCCGCTGCCGCTACATAGGCTACTATTTTCGATAAGCAGCAAGGGATCTTTTACATGCACTTTTCCATAGACAGAAAGAACCGTTTACATAGTAATTACTAATTAGCTCTGTCTATATCGGAACACATGTTTTCAAGTTCAGTCTGCAATGTGTACGGAATTAGGTTACGGAGCCTCGTCAAGTGCGATGAGAGTGGTCGGTCGTCGGATCAATCCTTCTCAGTGGACCCAGCTGCAGTTTGGACTATGTTCCGTTCCAACCAGTGGTCCACAACTGGTTTATCAAAGGCCGTGGTATGTACTGTTCTGCCTATGGAAAAGTGCATATAAAAGATCCATTGCTGCTTATCTATTTTGATTGACAGCCATGTTGGTTTTGGTTAATTAAAAAATCCACTTAAACGATTAATGCGATCGAAAAAGCTGATCCAAGAAAAAAACGTCCCAAATGAATTTATTTGCGTAACAGAAAGAATAAGTTCTTTCTAGAGTGTAATCGATGTTGCCGATTAATGGTTCTCTTCTAAGTATAACAGCAGCGTAAAACAGAAAATACGAAATTTTAAATTATATTTCTTATTCACATGCAGGGGACAATATTTCAAAATGTTAGGTAACCCGAAGTCGGTTCACGTCGTTTTTACCTAGGTAACCAATTGTTCAGTTAAGTGAATTATGTTTGCGTAACCAATGGGTTACCTAATCAGTTACCTGAAAGTTACATTGAAATTAAATTTTAAAGATAGAAATTAAATTTTAAAGATAGAAATTAAATTTTAAAGATAGACATTTTAGCTAAAATATAAAATTGAAACAAAATACACACAGTTTTAATAAAACAGTTTCAAACGTCTTTTGTGAACACTTCCAGCCTGTAACAATACAGTTTACAAGTTTTAACAGAATGATAAAGATTACCACGCATCACTATTTATTTAAATGCAACAATTTTCTGAATACACGTAAACAAATTATAAAACCATATTATTATAATAAATCAAGCACACTAAAGTTCAAAGAACTGTTTAACTGTAATAACATAAGCACCATCCGGAAAATATCAAAATTTATTTCTGAAATTTTAAGTAAATTCAGTAAATCTTAAAAACTCATCTCCAAGATCGCAAATACCAATTATTGTCGCCATGTGTCCTCTTTCTAAATATACTGTAGCTATTTTTAATATATATGTATTTATTTTATGAAGAACTCCTGTTGTCATCTTGTCATTTTAAATATTCATTGTAAAATATGTCCTCATATGCTGAGTGTTTTAATAAAGTTTCAAGTTTCAAAGCATTACGCTCATCTCACCCCCTGACGTCTTGGTTTGCATCGTATTCATCATGTTCTTCATATTCATCATCTTCATCATCATCTTACACATCCCATCCACTTGTGTAGAACACACACACAACAACACCAAAACTCTGATGACGCCCATCTTTCCCATGTCATCACTTCCAGAACTCGTTCACTGCACTAAACTTAACACGGATTTCATGCTTTTGTAGAACAAAATATTCACCAACATTAAAATATACTCCGTGAAAAAAGTTATAGGGCTAATTAACTTCATAGAAATTATTATTACTTCACTTGAGGAAGATACATATTTGAAAATAATCAAGACAGATATGAAAGCTTTAACTGTAAACAAATGTTTAGCACATTCTGGGCGTGTTGGTCAACATGGATTCTACAGAATTGAACGCAAATACTGTTCGTACGGATTCCGCTACTTATGGTGAAAAGCAAAGGAAAGCTCATCAAGATTCTAACTCTGGTCAGGGTTCAGGCTTCATTGCTGACTCCCTTAAATGCTGCATAATGTTCTGATCTTGTTCCACGCTTATAAAATATTTAGTCTCAACACCTCAACTCCTCCTGGGTAGGGTATCCGGAAGACCGGATGTCGTGCCCAGGAGGGGCGTGCTTGAACAGTTTTGTGATGTAAGCACGTAAAAATATTTTCAGTCCAGACAAGACTGTGGTCTCCGTGGACGAGGGGTTAAGCTATCGGACTTAAGGTGGTAGGTACTGAAATCGGATCTCAGTCGAGGCATAGGATGTTTAAGGTCGGTATCGACAAATCCAGAGTGAGTGCTCCGTAAGGCTCAATGGGAAGGTGGTTCCACTTGCACCAACCTGTGGTTCTATAACTGGTTTAGCAAAAGCCATGATTTGTGCTATCCTGTCTATGTGAAAGTGCATATAAGATCCCTGGCTGCTTATCGGGAAGCTGAGCTGTGTACCCGTGACAGCGTGCTTGAACCTTAATTGGATGTAAGCACGAACATAAATATAACTAACCACAAGACTGAAACAAAATAACGTTTCAAATAACATGGATGATGTCATAATTTATGTTTAAGCCTTGAGTCAAGATTGTAAAAGTTTAAGAAGTACGAAGTCAGGAATCATGGACCTTCGTGGAATGACCACCTGTGTTTTTATTGTAAAACTAGTATGTTTAGTGAATCAGAGTGGGGACAAGTATTCTCCTGCTAAAATTGTGTCATTCTCTTTGGTGATGACGATGAACTATCATACCCACGAACTCATCTATATTGCTGACCATTAATTTTATTCTTCAATCATCTGTTTTACAGTTACATGTATAAGATATTTCGTCACTTAAAATCACTGATCATTCACCAAACTTATCGTTTTGTTTGGAGATTTTGGCATATTTCTTTCATCGAGTATACTACACGTAGTTATGCTATAGTATACCACGTGTAATGTTATCACTGTCAACGTCTGGTCCTAACACTGGGTTTGATACTAGATGTTTACACAAACTCTATGATTACATAACACTATGTCACTAGTTAGAGTATAGATAACCCACTGATGTAAGTATTCGCACATGCATTTTAACAACATAATTATCTCACATTTTGTATTAAAATACCATTTTAAGATGGTTTTATTTAAGTAGTAGAATTTAGAAATAAAAAGATATTGTAAAACAAAAATGCTGAAATGGAATTATTTAACTTATTATTTGACAATAAAATAATAAAAAGCCATTTTAACTGGTATTTTGAAAACAAATTCTTTATAAATAATAAATCTATTCAATCGGTGTAATTTTAATTACAATTCTAAACTACTAGGGCTTTATAATCAAATCATTACTGTCATAAACAATATGTTTACAGTAGTAATACACACGAGCTGTGATTTTAATAAGGCTTAGTAACGTGGGTCCTGGATCAGAACAAAGGTCAGGTCCGAGCAGTGGCCAGTCCAAGGCGAGAACAAAGATCAGAGTCCAGACAATGCTAATATCTAGATACATGTAGTTTGTATAGAATTAGCAGACAATGCTAATATCTAGATACATGTAGTTTGTATAGAATTAACAGACAATGCTAATATCTAGATACATGTAGTTTGTATAGAATTAACACACTGACATTTCATACAGTAACCAAGATACCAAGATTTAGTACACAGAGAGGATAAAACTGAGCTAAATGCACCAGTATGGCTTGTTGGTTGTATTCAATGCTGTATTTAATGATCTAAGTTTATTTGTAAATATCAGATTATGCTAGCATGTAAATTTTACAAGAAGTACAGTCTTAATGATTGTATCTGAGAATCACACAAAGTGAGCTAATATACTGACAACCATAGAAAACCCAACATGAACGTGTCATTAAATCAGTGAGTGTATCAAGCAAATTCTACTTAGGCACTGTATAACTGCAAAGTACGGTTTGATGTGACCTTCCATCCAGTTGCATTAATTCTATATTTCACAAACACAAAATTGCTGCGTTTTCTACGGCTGTCAGTGAATATATTGAAGTGATATCTATAAGAATCCATAAATATGATAATTAAGTTAACTTTGGCAATATATTTTAAAATAACCCCGATAGGACAGATATCAGATTATATCTCCAAATACGGCAAAATGACTTTCTAACAGACTAAACCATCATGCATTTGAAACAAAATCCGTCAAAGTCTTATCTGATTACATGATAACACAATGTAGTCCGTGTATGTTGAATAACTGTATTACACCTGATATACAAAACCTTTCTTCTAAAGACAGTGGTTGGAATTTATGTATACAATCAAACCTGTCTTAAGCAGTCACCCAAGGGAGTAACAAAAATTGCCTCTTAAGACAGGTGGCTGCTTAATACAGATTACATTGTACTAAATTAGCTAATTTGGGAGAAAATAAAGGTGACCTTTGAAGACAGGTGGCTGCTTATTACAGGTGGCCGCTTTAGCAGGTTTGTCCCCCGTTATCCACCTACGCCCCCTAAAAAAAAACCATACATACACAAAACGAAAAGAAAAAAAAGCGAGAATTAAAATTCAATTTTAAGTCCAAAATATTTGTTTTGCCATTTTTCATTTTCATAGGAGTTATATATCAGGATAAAGATGATTACTAATAGTTATTTTTGTAATTTAATGTGTCATATGCAAGCGGGTATGTGATTTTAAAATCAATTTCTTAAAAAAAAAAATTTAATGGATACAAACTTATTGGTTTTAATTTAGGGTGTTTGAAATTTGGATTGGATTATTATTTTGCTTTTAAGAATAAACGAATTGTTTAGCTATTAGCTCGCTCACCGTGGACCATACCCTCATGATCCATGTTCTTCTTAAATTCTCTCTTCTTTTTCTTATGTTTTCCATGTGAAAGTACAATCAGACACGCTACTAGCATCACAAAAAACACTTTCCCTCTCATGATGTCCGCGTACGACTAGAAACCGTCACTGACTCTCAGATGTAATCAAACACGTACCGTGATCATGAAATCACACCTGTTTTAAGGACAATGGGATGGTAAATAGTAAAGTGTAAGGACAGTCAGAAATAAAACACGTTTTATACCCTTACGTGAAGGATGCGAGCACACGAAAAATACAGGTCAAAGGTTAATGATAAGATTAAACTGTTTTCGTGTGTGGGGATGAGGGGGGATATCAGTGTTATATTATGTAATAACCAGTTACATGCAATAGAAAAATATGTTTGTTTAATGTGTCAGTATCACATTATGCACGTTGCACTTAATAAACAGTTACATGCAATAGAAACATATGCATGTTTAATGAATCCTCGAGACATTGGGTTTTTAATCAGTGGATAGTAGGCGTCAAACATCCTATTTGGGCATCATTGTCCTCTACGTACAATAGCTGATGATAAAATAAAAATCAGTGTTCTCTAGTTGCGTCGTTAACTAAAACAAACTACTTTTTTCATTGTCATCTAAAGACACCCACTAAGGCCACATAAATTACTCTTTCCGACAAGCCGCGTATAAATTTTACATGCACATTCCCACAGACAGGACAGCACATATCACGACCTTTGATGAACCAGTTGTGGACCTCTCTTTGTAACGGAAGATAGCTCAAATGCAAACAGGTATACATTTGATACACACATACACATTTTGAGATGTGTGTTTGAAGAATGCATAATTAAATATGATAAACGTGTATATAAAGAAGTTTTTAAATATTTATAAAGGAGAAAGGGGTGAATTACAATAAGCTGTCTTTGTTCATCATTTTAAAACCTGTGACTTGTTGTAAGATATTATCTTGTTAGGGTCAAGGCCATGGATAGTGGTTAATGCACGAACCCGTGGTATAACCTCTCAGAGAAGTCGTCTGACGTGTCATTCTATTTCAACATTGTCCGCTCCACGCAGTTGTCCATAACTGGTGTAACACGTTATAAAACAAACTAAAACACGCTCCACGCAGTTGTCCATAACTGGTGCAACACGTTATAAAACAAACTAAAACAACAGCATTGCGATTCTCTCCAATGCAAGATCCTCGATACGTCAGTCTCAATGTTTTGTTCGTACTTGTATTTTACCTCATTTTGTGCCTCACAACTGGTTCACCAAATACCGTGGTATGTGTTGTCATGTATGTGGGAAGGAAGGTGAATATAAAAGACCCATTGCTGCTTATCAGAAAGAATAGACTATGGAGCGACAGCGGTCTTCCTTTAAAGAAATGTGTCAGAATGACAATAAGTTTGACGTCCAATATCCAATAATAAGATAAAAATCAATATGCTCCAGTACAGTGGCGTCGTTAAATAAAACAAACTTTACTTTTTTCTCTTAGTGCTTTAACACCTCTGGTGATGAATGCACATTAATGTTCTGCCCAGACTAGCTTACCCTCTTTAATGACTGTCAACCTTTTGTTAGCAAACTGTTGTCGTATTCGTCTATTCATCTTTAACTCGTCAGAATATCCAATAATAAAAACAAACAGAATGAAATAAAGCGGCGCCATTGTCGGCATCTGTGTCGCGTTCCACTGGGACTAATGAAGAAATGATTACAGATGGCGTTTTGTATTCTAACTTGTGACTCTCAATTATAACTATTTCTCAGTATTAGTCATTGATATCCACACCATGAAGGACTTGTTAAACCTGATACATATTATTTACATCTTCCAATTACGCCAATTAGTAGCTATCTCTTGGTGTACTCACACCAGGCCAAGGTCGACATTATCTTATTACATTTACATTATAGTCCGCCTTGGTAAGCATTCCATATGTACACAGTTCTTTTGTTTTAGTAAGTAATTATGTGATCAAGCTCAGTCGATAGCGTGTCCGCCTTTGAAATGGTCGGTCGGGGATCGATCCTTCTCAGTGGACCCATCTGCAGTTTGGACTATTTACCGTTCCAACCAGTGCTCCACAACTAGTTCATCAAAAGCAGTGGTAGGTGCTTTCATGTCTATGGGAAAGTGCATATAAAAAAACCTTGCTGCTTATCAAAAAGAGTAGCCTATGTGGCGGCAGCGGGTTTCCTCTAAAATTAGTCAAAATGACCATATGAATGACGTCCAATAGCCGCTGTTAAGATAAAAACCAATGTGCTCTGGACAGTGGCATCGTTAAACAAAACAAACTTTACTTTAATTGGGTGATCACTGTTATACAGACCACCTTTTTATAAAAAGAACATTTATGATCTCAAACAGGAAGGTCATAGTTGGTGGTATCCTGGCTGTGGGAAAGTGCAAATAAAAGATCACATGGTGCTTATCGGAAATAGCAACCTATGTGGCAGTATAGGGTTTCCTCTCTTTTGTTAACATTAACATATGTCCTGGACAAACTCAGGAAGCTGAGTGCCCATAACAGCGTGCTTGGATACAAGTACGAACATAAGTACATGCATAACAATTCAACCTCTCAAACACAATGCTATGGTGATGGTGATGAGTGGCATCGATCCTATGACCTTTTACACATGAAGTGGATCTTTCTAGGAAGAATCTAAAATAAAACAGCTTTGATAGGACATTGTAATTATTTATTATTTAATTTCGCTATCTACCAAATATAGAAAATAAAATATTGACATACTGAATTAAAAGCCCTTTTTCTAGATATGGTCGAGGACCCTGAAACACGTTTTAGGTGTAAGAGAATAAATAATTCAAATACATAAACACTATTTTTTATTCACATTGTGTATGTACATCTTCTAATACCCATGGTAAATGTCTTTATTTACAAATAAAACTAAAATATGACATAAAACACGGTTTATACATCATAAGTACATGTATAATTATAATATAATACATCATAAGTACATGTATAATTATAATATAATATACTGATTATGTGCAACGCATCAACATCATGCAGTTCTAGGAATTCATAGAAAGGAATAGTTCACAACACGTTTACTACATTGTTTTAGTACTTTAATTATAAACAAAATTAAAGTGGCAGTGTCTGGTTTAAAACAAATATTTAACCATTTAGAATATACCTTGTACATTTGTTTGATGCGCACCACGCTCCATTCTTCTGACGCAATGATTTGCTGTATCCTTAATTAGATCACGAAAAATACACTTATAAATCGGCGAGGCGGCCCGCGAGATGTCCGCCATCGTAAGTCGTAGCGCTATTCACGTGACCTAAATATAGTACAGCAGATCGTTGGGTCAGAAAAATGGAGCGTGGTATGCATCAAACAAACGTACAAATGGTTAAAGCTTTAAAAAAAAAACCCAAACACTACCACTTTAAAAGAGGCAATTCTCACATTGATTTCCTCTGACCCACCCATGTATAATACGAATATATATTTTAAAGAATAGCCCTTGACCATCATAGTAGGCTATCTAAACCTAAGATCTAGTAATAATAATAATAACAATAATTTAATTCATATATTTCTGTAATCAAGCATTCTCGTCACGTTTTGAAATTTAGGAGGACTGCCACCAAAACGTTCAGATAAAAAATTGTGATGACAGCGAAAATGTATGCAATAAGCCTGTCATAGTCAACATATTCTGTTATTGATTCAACACTATATTGAATGATATATTAAACATTTTTTATTGGATTCTTCAAATGATGTAGTTTATCCGTATTTTATTTTGATTTGTTGGAATTTAAAATGACTAAATTGAGTCCTCATAAATACGTATAATAAAATTGACAAAACTAATTTACAGTGTGGTTGTATTGGTGTATTTTATTACTGAATGATGTTTTCCGATTCTATAGTATAGATAATGTGTATCAGATATAAAGAAAATGTTTACGCAGAAGCAAATAAAAGTGTATGATATATTCTTAGATTACGGAAAATGTTATGTAGGGAAGATAACAAGAGCTGA
Source organism: Cyathermia naticoides (assembly GCA_033042655.1). Classification (NCBI taxonomy): domain Eukaryota; kingdom Metazoa; phylum Mollusca; class Gastropoda; order Neomphalida; family Neomphalidae; genus Cyathermia; species Cyathermia naticoides. The sequence continues at coordinate 4,037 of JAUTWP010217427.1, read as the reverse complement.
AATATGAGAATTTTGCCTTTTGGAGTTGTTTCCCTTGCAAACTAATTTCTGAGGCTTATATCTATATTTAATATTGACAGTGGTGTCTGATACTTCCTGTCTTGGACAATCTCTGGCTATGTCAAGAGTTTGTGCCCACGAGAGGCGTGCTTGAACACTTGTTTAGTGATGTAAGTCCAGTTCGAGTCCATCTGATTAGTCCTGGACACGGTGGATGGATAAAACCAGAAATTGCGCCCAGAAGAAACGTCTGCTATAACAGCCTGGCTCTAAACAGAGTTTTTGAAAGTTGTAAAGGATTATAAAGATTAAAAGTTCAAATAATCTTAAATAAATATACAAAATCCACTCTGATATCTTGCGTTCATTGTGAAAAATATTTCTGGAGGTGTACAATGATGTCACATTATTAATTAATTAATTCCTTTATTTATTCATTGTTTGAAATCATTGAAGTCTTATTAATTCGTGCATCCATTCATCTAATCATTAATGCCCATGCTATATGAATTATAATGGTCCATGTGTTGCAATGAAACTATTAAAACCACTAGGATTTGTTATGTATTCTACATAACACTATTGTAGTCGGTAAATATTCGTTACTAACAACAACCGTGGATTTGATGAATAAAACTAAACAAATCATGAAGAAATAAACCCAACACAATATGAATAACTTTCTACTATATATATGTACAAATCACAATAATGAAAACTAAAATTGTAACATGCATTGACTATTTATTTACATTACGGTATGTACACATTTAAAAAGCCATAGTCTGGCTGATATAAAGAGATAAAAATCATTTATAAAATACATGTACAGTGTCTACAATTGTTGTTGTAATCAGCGTAAACAATAAAGTATGCAATAAGGACATAACAGGTCAGTCATTAAACCCACAGTATACGGACACTTTGGGTTCATATCATGATTTAAATAATCGTCCTTGTGCCAATACGTGTTATTTAACCGTTTTCTTTTCGTCACAGTTATGTATATTGGTAACTTATTTTAGTTTAACATGGTTTAATACTATTATTAAATGATAATACTACACCACTAGCAGGCAATAAACTATTCGATATCAACAGAAACATCAAACAGCTGCAGAACTGAGTGTTTAATCAGTGTACAGACAATCGCCATTATAAATATTTACTTCATTGTTGTGACGTCACAGTATACCATAGAACCCCGACCCCTCCCCATAAACAACCAAACAATATATTTAATGTCATCCTAGTCTCCTCCTATTCCCAGTTTGATAATCTTGACTTAGGATCAGTAACACTGTTCAGCATTGGACAACGATAATCCGTGATTATGAAGAAGAAAACATAATACGTATGTCATCCTATGTCTTTATAACTGACTGTATTACCTTGGACAGACTAGGTTGGATGTATATATTAAAATAGATATGAACGGCAATGCATTGAAAGCACCCTGTCATATCAAAAAGAAAGGTAAAAGTCGTATGTGAGAAAAATAAGAGAAAACAAAAATTTCCGTGCTTATAATAAAACTTTTAAAATCCAAACTCATTGTTCAAATGTCATAAAGGATGACGTCATCTATGTTACTTGAATGGTATTGCCATGACATTATTCACTGTTAAACGTTTTATAATCACGTGGTCGGGATGTCTATTGTACTGTTTAGTTATACGCTACACATTATTTTTTGACTTATTACTAAATTCACGATGACAGTCAGTAACAAAGTAGCTCCAGGGAGTACCACGTCAGCATTGGAAGTAGTCTCGTTAGTCAGAGACCTAGATATCATTTTGTTACTTTGAATGTCCAGTATATCCGGCGGCAAGGTTTTCAGGCCGTCTTGCAAACCATGACCGTTGTTATCCCGTGGCCGCGCTGTGGGGTTGGGAGAGGGCGTGGTCGTGATTGGCTGGTGTGGACGTGTATTTGACTTGTGTAGGTGTCGAGTGGAGCAAGTGTCTGGAACGAAAGAGAGAAGGAAGTCCGCATGTAGATCTCCGATCTTTGATCCGCAACTCTCAGCAACGGATTTTCTTTGGCATTCCGCTAAAACATTGAAAAATCTGAAAAACAAAGTAACAAAAACAGGTTAGTGTTGTTATCAAACAAGATAATGCTAAGTTGGCAAGTACGTTGTTATCATAAGTTGAGTACATGGTGACGAAAATTTAATGTTTGTTTTATTTAACGACCCCACAAGAGCACATTGATTTTTAATCATCGGGCTATTGGACATGAAGCATATGGTCGGTCTTATAGTTGTTTTTTAAAAAACCCGCTGCCTCCACATATATTACTTCTTCTTCTTTGATATGTATTTCAGGAACACGCTGTGGACAACTGGTTGGAGCGTAAAATAGCTCAAACTCTAAATGGGTTTGCTGTGAAGGATCGATCCGATGACAGGCGGACATGTTGAGGAAATTAAAACAAAATGGATTACCTGCACTGAACAATGAACATAGCGGACGCGTTGCCCGGAGTGTCGACCATTCCTCTATTGACCATCTCGTGAGCCTGGTCCTTGCACGTTGATTGCTGCTGCATCTGAGTCTTCAAACAGTCAGCCGAGGACTCTAGCACTGCAACATAAAACATTAACATAAATCTGAGCCTGATCCTTGCGTGGACTCTAACACTGCAAAATGAAACATTAACATAAATCTGAGCCTGATCCTTGCACGTTGATTGTTGCTGCATCTGAGTCTCCAAACAGTCAGCCGAGGACTCTAGCACTGCAACATAAAACATTAACATAAATCTGAGCCTGGTCTTTGCGTGGACTCTAACACTGCAAAATAAAACATTAACATAAATCTGAGCCTGGTCTTTGCGTGGACTCTAGCACTGCAACATAAAACATTAACATAAATCTCAGCCTGGTCCTTGCGAGGACTCTAACACTGTAACATAAAACATTAACATAAATCTGAGCCTGGTCCTTGCGAGGACTCTAACACTGTAACATAAAACATTAACATAAATCTCAGCCTGGTCCTTGCACGTTGATTGCTGCTGCATCTGAGTCTTCAAACAGTCAGCCGAGGACTCTAGCACTGTAACATAAAACATTAACATACATCTCAGACTGTTGCTGCATCTGAGTCTTCAAACAGTGAGCAGACGATTCCAGCACTGTAACATAAAACTACCATAAATCAATACAAAAATTAAAACTGGGTATCACTTGAAACTCACCAGATAATGCATCATCCATAATTGCTTTAACAAGTCATATTTTGTGCTATAATTGAATAAAAAAGATTCCTTGCTGTTTATTGATAAGAGTAGCCACACTCTATGGCGGCTGTAAGTTTCCTCTATTCTATTAACATTAACATCAGTCCTAGACAGACGGCTCGTAAATCTGATCTGTGTGCCCATGACAGCATGCTTGATATTTATTGGATACAAGCACACACATACGTATAACAAATGAAGACGGATTGTTTGCTAATCTTATTCCGTCCACCATTATATTTTGACCCGCCATCAAAATTGGTGCTCAAATTCGCTCCGCAGAAATAATTGCACCTCTATTTCATATTTGGCATCATGCTCTTAAATAATTCCTAAATCAGTTGCTCCATCACCCACACCTGTCCCATGACCAGGCTAACTTGAACTCCCTTGTTCCCGCTAGTGTGACTGTAACTATGGGCCAGTGCATAGGTATTTGGTGCCCTATGCTAGCTCGCCCCCACCCCCTCTATAATTAAAACATATGTTTATGACTTAATTTGCCGCCTCCTTCATTTTCCGACTTTGGCGACTGCTTAGTCCTCCTAGTGGGTGCACCGGGTTTGCCGTAACCTCTCTGCTTCCTGTCCTGTCCTGGGCGCAGTTGAGGGTTTGAATAATAAACTGCGCCAGTGAGAGGCGTCAGTAATAATAAATAAAGTTTATTTTGTTTAACGACGCCACTGGAACACATTGATTTTATCATCATCTGTTATTGGACGTCATTCATATGGTAATTTTGACACACATTTTTAGAAGGAAACCCGCTGCCGCCACACTAATGCGGC